>JAVJIF010018789.1:67500-74465 GCA_038442645.1 Agave tequilana | reverse complement strand
TGGAACGTGCTTTACTTGAACTATCAATTGAATTGTCTTTAGAATTTCCTCTTTGAGTTGTATTGAGCTTTTTCTGCCTTTTGAAATATAGGTCCTAACTTAGATTAAGTGCTTAAAATTTTCTTGTACTCTATTTTGCGTCATTTGGGGAAAAGAGGAAAAAAAAAAAAACAGTTGTATTTGCATATAAATATATGCTAGACGGTAAATCTGAAAATTCAAACTCAAAGAAGAAAAATATCTTACTGCTTGAACTATACTCAGTTGGCGATTTCAAAATATAACATATATAAAAGAGAGTGCACGCGTAAGAACACATCAACTCTGGGACCAGAGACAACAAGCATGAAGATTTAGGACCACTTGATACTGTGTTTGCAGAGGTGTTACTAGTAGTTGCTACCTTTCGGTTATATATACTTTAGCCAAAAAAAATGAAAAAGAGCGGGAAAAAAGGGAAAACTTTCGATTATATATATATATATATATATGTGGACTCACACTATAAAGTCACACATCAAAACACAACATATATCTTTGAATCAAAAAGCCCACAGCCAGTCATCATTCCACTCATATGTGCAAGCTCAGCCCCAGCCAGAGAGAGAAGCATGCATTTCAACAAACAAGTCATTATCCTACAGTGTTGGATTCTCGTTGCTCTCAAGAATCCTAAAGGTTTGGAATCAGACCAATGATGGTCATGATTGGATTCTCTGGCCCGCAGACCCGGGTGTCGTGGCTCGCTCCTGATCGGAAAATATATTTAATTATCTCTTTGTTTAATTTTTTTTTGGCTCTCAGCCAATCAAAATCCGAGATCTATAGACTCTGTGTCTCTAGAAAGGAAACCACGCGTTAATCAGCAAGAAAAAAAAAAGGTGTGTTTGGTTGGAAAAAATTAATGGGGTCTATTTGAGGAACTTTTTCATAAAAAAACCAGCGGAATTAAGCTATATGGGTTTTCTCGCTTTTTTATAGTCGAAGGAAGAGGAAATCAGTTGATGACCGAATTACGTACGGCCCACACTGTTTGTGAGCCTCGCTTTCAGTTTGATTTTTTTTTTTGTGTAACCAGAAATTGTTGAGTTGGCTCAACCGACATTGCTTCCAAGTCTGATTTTCGAGTAACCACTCAGAGCCAAATGTTTGATATGGAAAATGATCCAGTGCTGTGTCCTTTTGATGCACAAGTGAAAGTGCACGAATAAACAATGAAATGATCTATCTGTAAACATTATACATCAGAAATTGAACGGAAAAATCAAGAGGAAAGAGCTCTTTATGCCTTTTTCTAAGTTACTTCGAAGCAAACAAATTATAACCATCAAAATTTTCTAATAAAAACACGATTATATTGCAAGAAATTTAAATCCTTTGGCCCTTTTTTAATACTCTTGGGAAGAAGAACATGCATCATCTTTTTTAGTTATAAGGAAACACTGAAGCAATTTAATATCACGTTATTTATTAATAATATGGTATGAAATTTGGATAAGATTGTATTTTTTTTTAATTTTCATCTATTACTGGATTCTGATTCAGTAGTAAAAGAGTGGTTAATACAATGTGAGATCATTTTTTTATGTTTGAATATAAAACAAAATTTATAATGAAAGATTGGAAACTCGATGACATGGCATTTGGTTTGAAAGTGATCTTGGATTGTGTAACATACTTGATCTCCCAATATAGTAGTGGTCTGAGTGTCATCCTACTTAAAAAATAGAACATGAGGTTTGACACTTTAAAGGGAAGTTGAGAAACCAACATTACTGGTGGATTCATTCAACAACAGCCAAGTCCCACAGCAAATCAAATTGAATGCTCATGGGCCAACAGCTGTAACATTCGGGTTATTTAATCTTAAATTAAAATTTTAATATTCAATTATGTAAATATAATAAACAATTAGATGTGATAATTCAATTACTTAGTTGGTGAACAATTAATTATGTTTAAACTTTAAGTGTATTTTAATGTGTGTATGGGGTGAGAAAAGATAAATACAAGTATGTATGTATGAAATTATATAAATAGATGAGTAAACTCTTTTAATAAAGAAAAATCTCAAAAAAATACACCATTTATACTCATCTCTCTGATTTTACTATTCATCCAAGATTTCTCCCTCCCCCTCTCCCTCTCTCTCTCTCTCTCTCTCTCTCTCTCATTTTCCCAGTTGATGAAACTCAAAATTCCTTCCTCTCCAAATTTTTCTCCTCAAATAAATTTTCTCTCCTCTTCGCTTCTCCTCTCTTTCTCTTTCTCTTCTCTTCTCTTTCTTTTCTCTTCTTTTTCCCTCTATTTGGAGCTGACTAGGACCGAGGAGGGACCGAGCTCAACTCGAGGTTGGTCGAGTCCAGACCCGTGATCAAAGGTGGGTGCATGAGTAAGAATAAGAGGAAATGAGGGTGGGTGTGTGTTGGTGATTTACTAATTACATAATTAATCACTTTTAGAGGTAAACTAAAACCGTCTGCATTTTTATTAAAATTCTTTGATTAATAGTTATATGAAAACCCTGATTTCTATTTTATATATATATATATATATATATATATATATATATATATATATATATATATATATATATATATATATATATATATATATATATATATATATGGGCTTACTGTACCTCAGCCTGCGGGCTGAGAGAGTTTCTCAGCCTGCGGGACGTGGCTGAATATAGGCCACACATCGGTCGCAGAGTGTGGGCGCCACAAAAAATCAAAAAATCCCGCCTAAACAATCGTGAATCAAAATGACAAAAATACCCTTTTAAATGACGACTGCGACTTCTAGCATTCAAAAGTAAAAAAACATTCCATGGTCGCAGACTTAATACAGAATAAAGAATACAAGACAAAAAATGCTATCGCATAGCAATGCGACCTCCTTCGGTACTGCGACCAAATTCGCAATCTTCTTTCTCATTCCTTATGTAAAAGAAGTAATTAATATTATATCTACCGTGATACAACACCAGTCTAGAAAAAAAGAGATGCACTAATGTTAATCTCGAGAAAGGAAAGATATGCACCATACGTAATCTAAAGATATAGCCAAACAATTCTATAAAAAGTTAATTTGTACTTCGGATTCTCCAGCAATAAATCTTCAATTAAATATTTAGTTTTTTTACCACTTCCTACCATACTCAACCCTCACCTGTAACAATTATTATTACTATTCATGTTCTTCCACAATATTGACCTTTATATAATGCTTGTAACTAATATATTACCTCATACCTAAAAAACTATAATTTTGCTCTTCCTTTCAATTTGATTTCAAAAACTTTCAAAAAAAAATTCATTCTTGAATCATGTCTTCCCCATCTTCTTCCTCTGAACACTCAGAATTCAACTTCAATCAATCCCCCACCGGTCCTTGTCTTTAGGATATTCTAGTGAATCTGATACCAGTCTGGACTTCACTCCTTTTGACTATCTCACTACATCAAATAATGTATTAACTGATCCTCCTATTCATGATGATAATGAATTTTTCATGTGCGTTAGTGAAGAAGACATTATTCCTCTGCCACTTGACGGAGACATGCTTGATGAAAGCATGTCCTCTGATGCTGTAGGCTCGCTCCTAGCAACGGGTCAGACGAAGAGCTTGATAGAGACGATCCATTCTGGGAGTTCATCGGTGAAACAAAAAAAACCTCAAGATGATGAGGAAATAAGTGATGAAGAGGAAGAGCAGAAGAATGAAGACGATGAATCTGCTTATGATGGTGATAATGACGAGGATTAGGATTTCCTGATCTTCTGATATTCAATTATATTTTGTCTTCTTTTAAAAGTTTTTAATTCTATTTTTTTTGTAAGGTCTCTTTCTCACTATATTAACTTATAAGCTCTTTTAATTAAATATCCAAACTGCGACTGCTGCTCTTAAACACTGCGACCATAGTCGCAACCCTGCTACGGATGCAATTTATGGTCGCAGTTAATCATTTATCAGTTCCCAATGCGACTTTGGTCGCAATAATGTACTGTTTTGGAGTTCAAAGTAATTTAAAGTTATAGTGTATTAACTTTTAAACTGTTTTGGATAACTGAATAGTCACCTAGGAAGTATACAATTTTTGGGAAAAGATAGAAAATATATTTGAGAGATATTCACGTGGTCCGAGAGCTTAAACCTTTTGGAATTCCGGGATTAAATACATATAAAGGGTCATGAGCAAAGGATTAAAAACATACTAAGTTATTTTTTGCTCAAACTCGTTACTCTCACTGTTCCGAAAATACATTCAAAAAATGTCTTCACCATCACCACCGTCTTCACCGGAAAGAAGCCAATCATCAAATGATGGTTTTATGTTAGTTCTGAAACAATGTCTCGCTATGGGTCAGAATCTGAGCTTGATACAGACGACCCTTTCTGGGAGTTCATTGATGAACCAAAACACAAACATGAAGAGGAAGAAAGCGACGATGAGACTGTACCTGAAGAGGAGGAGGAAGAGACAGAAGACGAAAGCGATACAGAAGACGAAAGCATGACTCTTGACGACGAATCTGATTACTATGGTGATGACGACGATTAGAAGTTAAAAAATTGTATTTTGTTTTTCTTTTAAATATATATAAATCTGTTTTCTAAAGTTATTTGTGTGAATTACATTTTTTACTACTATGTTTTGGTTGAAATACTGCGACCATGGACGCAGACTTAATAAATACAATGCGACCAAGGTCGCAGTCGCTGGTCTTTAATCTTAATCAACAACACTGCTACCTTGGTCGCAGTTTCTGACCGTAGTCTTTATAATATAAACTGCGACCTTGATCGCAGTTGTGGTATTTAGTCGTAATAAAATACACAGCGAACTTGGTCACAGTTGCTGATCTTTACTCTTAATCAACAACATCACTGAAATGTCGACCTTGGTCGCAGTTGGTGGTATTTATAAATAATCAACAACACTGCGACTTTGGTCGCAGTTGATGAACGCAGTCTTAAAAAAAATAATCTGCAACCTTGGTCACAGTTTTTTTGGTCGCAATGTCGACCTGGTCGCAGTTGTTTCTGTTTGCACTGTAGTCTTATGCGACCTTGGTCGCAGTGTGGTCTCTGGTCCAAGTGGTTTTGTTTGCAATGCATGACTGCGACCAAAGGTCGTAGTTTATTAAAAAACAAATATGTTTTTTATTTATTTTCACACATTTATCTCCAGGCATGTGAAAATGATTAAAAAAAAATGATCTCTTATACAATAAGATTGAGTGTTACAATATAGCAGTAGAAAGAAAACTAAACATCAAAAAGAGCCATTGTTGACTAAGAGCAGTGTTGTTATTGAGGTCTTTTTATTTATTTCCAGGCATTTATCTCCAGGCATGTAAAAATGATACAAAACGATCTCTTATACAATAAGATTGAGTGTTACAATATAGCAGTACAAAGAAGACTAAACATCAAAAGAATCAAGAAGACTAAACATCAAAAAGAGCCCTTGTTGAATAAGAGCAGTGGTGTTATTGACGTCCACGTGTACTAAAAAACTGTGGACGTCGAGGACCATGACTTCTTCCCTTGTGGACGAATATCGATCAAGTTCACCGGCCAAAATATTCTCCCACAGGCCAGCGAACCTGAAAAAAGGACAATCAAGCTCTGGGTCTTCTTCGTGCATAGGGTCATCTTCATCCATGGAGGCAGGCCCCTGTTAGAGACTCTGAAGAAGGCGGAAATTCTCAGAGCAATTGCTCTCAAATGAACACAGTCTAATTATGGGCTGTTAAAGGGAGAGGGTGAGCCCTATTTATGGGCAGCCCATAATAACAGCTTCGGGAAACAGCGAATGGTGCGGGTTCATCAACGTAGACTTGACGTTAAAAAGATCTCATAAAATCTTTATGACAGGTCGCGTCTCACGGAGTCGGTCCAAGTCGCATCAGACAACAGAACTTTTCATTTTTCATTTACATTCAAAAAAATGACTTAATACAAAACAACACTTAATAAAATAAGAACACGGCGACCTTGGTCGCTATGCATGTTAATCTAAAGGAAAACACTTACTTAACGTACTGCGACCAAGGTCGCAGTCCATGTAAAGCAACCTAAGACTGCAGTTGCTGGTCATCTTTATCAACAACAACACTGCGACCTTGGTCGCATTTAACCATGTACACTGCGACCATCTTTATCAATAACAACACTGCGACCTTGGTCGCAGTTAATAATTATATTACTTCACCCTTAAAAATTTTTAAAATGAAAGGTTGCGACATGGTTGCAGTTGCTGGTCGCAGACTTAATAAATACACTGCGACCTTGGTAGCAGTTGCTGGACTTTAGTGTTACTCAACAATAACACTGCTACCTTGGTCGCAGTTTCTGACCGTAGTCTTAATAAAATAAACTGCGACCTTGATCGCAGTTGTTGCTGTTTAGTCTTAATAAAATACACAGCGACCTTGGTCGCAGTTGCTGTTCTTTACTCTTAATCAACAAAATCACTGCGACCTTGGTCGCAGTTGGTGTTCTTTATAAATAATCAACAACAACACTGCGACTTTGGTCGCAGTTGATGGCCGCAGTCTTAAAAAAATAATCTCCAATATTGGTCGCTATTGCTGGTTTTTAGTCTTAATCAACAACAACACTGCGACGATGTGACACGTCACCGCAACAGTTGCTTAGTCGCAGTCTTTGGTCGCACTGTCGACCCTGGTCACAGTACTTACTGTTTGCAATGTATCTTCTGCGACCTTGGTCGCAGTGTCATCTAAAATCCGAGGTCTATAGACTCTGTGTCTCGAAGGAAACCACGCATTAATCAGCACGAACAAAAAAAGGTGCGTTTGGTTGGAAAAAATTAACGGGGTCTATTTGAGGAACTTTTCATAAAAAAGCCAGCGGAATTAAGCTATATGAGTTTTCTCGCGTTTTTATAGTCGAAGGAAGAGGAAATCAGTTGATGACTGAATTACGTA
>JAVJIF010018789.1:0-62500 GCA_038442645.1 Agave tequilana | reverse complement strand
ATTCTGGAAGGAGTTGAGGCTGAATGCTTTCCACTCAAATAAAACCCTACAACATCTGAATGCAAGATCTACTCTGTTAAAGTTAATTCTATTATTTCAAGTAGCTAAAAATCAAAATAATGTATTTTGAATACTTTTTGCTTATCTATCTAGTAGGTGCAAAATGGACGGCCAAATAGTGAGTTGGTTAGTTTAACGGTGTATAATATTTGAAATCTAACAAAAATTTGTGTGTGAGAGATAATTGTCAAGATCATGATGAAATGGTCAGATCTTATATTTGTATGTCTAAAGATGTAGATCCAAAAAATATGCTATTTTCAGCTGTCTATTTTGTACTTAGTTGATGGATGGGCAAAAAGTATTGAAAATACATGATTTTTGATTTTTAGTTATTTGAAATGATCTAAATCAACTTCAGCAGAATGGATCTTGCATTCGGACGTCATAGGGTTGTATTTGAGTGGGAAGGATTCGGCCTCAAATTCTTCTGGAATGACACAAGCCTCTCTCTCTCTCTTTATGTGTGTGTGTGCGCGCGCGTGTGTGTACAAGCAAATATGAGTATATATTATGGAAACTAAATCAATAAATTGAAAAATGTGAACTTAACTAATTATTGATATTAATGTGTTGAATGATGTGTTGCTATGAGATACATGTATGAATTGCATAGCGTGGAGGAAGATTGGCAAATGAGAAAAGGCAGTCTGCTAAACAGTGTTTTTTTGATAACCCAGTCTCTATTTGAGAAGATTAGTTGACTAGACTGAGGTGGTAGTCGACTGGTCTGTGTGTACTCAGAGCTAAGTGTAGACTGTCTAAAAATCATTGAAGACAAGTCATCAGAGAACAAAGTTTATGTTCTAGACGAGAAGCTAATCATAGCCATTCGTGTAATGCCAAGACGCAGAGCATGAAGCCCGCGCCTCAACATCAGTACAGTTCCAAGACGCGAGGGTCGAAGCCCGCGTCCCAACTGCACTGTAATGACCAAGATGCGAAGCTCGAAGCCCGCGTCCTGGCATCACTGCAGTGCCAAGATGTGAGGTTCGAAGCCCGCGTCTCAACATCACTGCAATCTCAAGACGCAGATCCTGAAACCCGCGTCTAGCAAGGTTCGGAGTCGGCATCCAAAATGCAAGGCTCGAAGCCCGCGTTCCGACTACATAAAAGCCCTGCATCTCGGTTATAACTGCCCTCATTACTGGGTCAATTACTGCGCACGTAATGAGGGGAGTTAACCCTCATTATGGAGAATTTTTAGGGGCAGTTTTACCTCTGAAACTCCTATAAATAGCTCAGTTTGTTACTGAAGAGGGGTCAGAAGTTTTAGAAAAATCAGAAACTTTAGCTGAGGAATACAAAAGAGTTCAACTCTTCTAACAACTTGCTGAGTACAAGTTTGTTCTTTCCTCAAGTCTCTTTGAGATTTTATTGGACAGGAGCTGTCTACTCCATCCATAATTCGAAGAGAAGATTCCTAGAAGATTGTGATGTTCACCCGATTAACGAAAAATAAGATTCACTTTCCACCGCTACATCAAGAACCCAGCATTAAACAAAGAGAAGATTTGAGCTTGAACATCTTCTCTCTTGTAATAGGAATTTTTGAGATTGTTGTCATCTTTCATTGATTTAAGAAAATTTTCTTACGATCCTCTAAATTTTCTCGGTCCAAACAAGAGGTGGCAACTCTACTGGGGACTACTTTCTCTACTGATGAGCAAGTTGTGGCGCAAGGTGACGTCACCTGCATCGGAAGAATGGTCGAATCGCTTGTCGTGAAATTCGATCAGGCAAAGTATGAGGAGTTCCTCTCTTCCAGCTCCAAAAGCCCTAGGGCGCGGCAGTACCACAAGGTTTCTTCAGAAATCTACTCTCGGGTCCCTTCAGAGGCTTCCCTGAACGTGGTTTGTACAGAGAGCATCACGGTTAGTCGTATCACGCATAAGGCCCGCATTAACGTCTCCCATGAGTCCCGTGTCAACGTCTCCCACGAGACCTGCGAGGTCAACGTTGTTGACGGTGACGGTCAACCTGGCCACGCCCGTCCTCTTCCACAGCTCTAGGGGTTTCCAACAACCCGTACGGCGTAGCCGGAATGCCGAATTTTATAGAGGCGACGCGCGCATTAACTATAGACGCAAGAAGCTGGAACAACTATCTGTCTAGCAGATACGGAATGCGAGGCTCAAGCCCGCGTCTCTTTTGAGTTACGTCAGACACGCGAAGTCCGCGTGTGGAGACCAAAACGCGAAGCTCAAAAGGCTTGCGTTTCTGAGGCTTCACCTCTTAAACGCGACGTTCAGCAGCGCGAGGTCCGTGCCTCCTCTCAGAGACATGAGACCCGCGTATCTACAACAAAATGCGGGACTCAGAAGGTCTATGTTTCTCAAGTGTCGCTAGCCAGATGCGACAATCAGCAACGCGAGGTTCTCGTCTCTTCTCAGCGAAGGCACGAGACCCACATTTTAAAGCCAAAATGCGAGAGCCGCGTCCATTCTACAGAACATGAGCTCTGCGTTTCTGAACCTTACGTTTCAGAATTGCAACAAAAGGATGGCTCTCAGAAGTTGAAAAGCCTTCGAAAACCCGAGGCTAATCTCTTTGATCCCCCTCGACAGATCTAAGGGATTATTTGACAAAGAAAAGGAGTGCTAATCAGATCGCTCTATCTTGTTGCTGTGAACGGCTCATCAGGGCAATGCTTTCTGAATGTCACTGCAGCTCACAGTCGGTATTCAGACGATTAACCTCAACCTCCCGATCAGCCAAAAGGCGTCGTTCCCACAGAAAGAGAACCTTCTCTAATACAGAGTATCCTGAAGTCGCTGCAAACATGACAGGTCCAAGCACCACGACAAGCAAGAGTAGGGGAAAACAACTAGCGGTAAGCTCTGATGAGTCTGATGACAAACTGGAAGGAGTATACCGCTATACCCGCACTCGAACTGGCATAGTGGCCCCAGTTGATTACAGTGCCGTAGCCCAGGGCATTGAAGTAAGTGAATCACACTCTGCCATCGCGGAATCATAGGTCTCGAACTCTTCTGTAGAGAAGGAAGCCTTCGCGTATATGGAACACTCCTAAGGAGACGACCTGACTCTTAGAACAACAAGCCCAGGTCCAGAGGGAGCAACTCGATATGATTCGCGCCCAACAAGAATCTATCAATATCCTCAAGCAGATGCTTGCAGAATTGCTTGAGGATAAGAAGAAGTCGAAGGTCAAAACTTCGTCTAAGAAGTCTAAAGGCAAGAGGAAAGAAGGGGAGAGCTCATCTTCTGTGCATATAGAGGAGGAGGAACAGTCCAACTCTGAGTCATCTAAGTCTTCATCTGAAGAGGGAGGCAATTCAGAGAATGGGGGCACTCAATCTAAAAGAATGAATAAACTAGAGCAGCGTTTGGAAGCCCTCACCAATCAGAAAGGCCTCCAAGAAACAGAAGTGGTCCAGCCATACCCGGCAGAATGGGATCTTGTCCCGTATCCTCCCAAGTTCAAAGCTCCGACCCTACAGACCTTTGACGGAAAAGGGTCACCGAACTAACATATCTACTACTTCAAGTCTCAGACAGGGAACATAGTAGCAAATGATGCCATCTTGGCGCGTTTGTTCATCAGCACTTTGAAAGGACTCGCCTTTGAATGGTTTATAGAACTCACCGAAGACTCCATCAAGAACTGGGGTGATTTGGAGAAGCTTTTCCTTACATGCTTCTTCGAAGACGACTCAGAGGTTACCATGCCAACTCTCCTGGAAACAAAGCAACGAAAAGGAGAGTCAGTCAAAATATTTGTGAAGAGATTTCAGAATATGGCGCTCTAATGTCCTAGTGGTATGACCCAGGCCACCCTGGTGGAAACATGCTGTCACAATTTGCAAACTTCGCTCCTAACTCAAATAGGAGTTGCTGAAAGCCGCACCTGAAAGCAGTTGGTCCAACAAGGTGAACAGGTAGAAGAGATTATCGCCAGGGTTAAGGCAGTAGAAAACAAGCTCAGACCCAAAAAGTCGACAAGGCGCACGTCAGAAGTATCTTTCCAGTCAAGATACATTGGCAACAGAGACGAAATCTCCCGTTAAACCTCAGCCGATCAGAGGGGGTGGTTCTTTAAGTCAGCCGCGTGCCAACAGGTATTATTCTTTCAAAGACGAGCATGTCGATTCTTGTTCAAGTACTTAACAAGAGCAACAGATTGAAGCTTCCTGAAGCTAGACATCCTGAAAAGGTCGGCAAGACCAACAATCTGAACTAATGCTTGTATCATAGGATGTCGGGGCACCCTCTCATGCGCTGTTACATCTTCAAAGACATCCTCCAAGCTTTGATTGATACAGAGGTACTTAAGCTCCACCCAGAACAGAATAAAGTGACGGCAAATATGACGTCATTTCTTCAGTTCAGGGATCAACCTCCGACACTGGCCAGAGTAGTTCCCATCCGAAAGGGAAACTAAGAATGATCAGTACAGATCTGCACCACCAGCAAGAGAAAGGTCTCGTGTCTGTTCCTACTCTTCAGGAGGAATCATGTGGGTCATCATGACCTTGTGGAGGGCCAACACTGGACTACTGCTACCAACAGGAAGTCCAAAGGCAAAGCAAAAGCTTCACCTTATAATGTGGTGTGTGCCTCTTCCTGAGAAGTAGAAACCGATGTCCCCTCACTAATCGACTCAGAGGAGGAGACAATCATCCTTGCTACAGAGTTCAATGTACTGCTCGTGACCGAAACTCGTTCGGGTTAGTCGTACTTGAATGGTGGCAAGTCCTCCTAAACCCATCCCCTAGACAACAAAAGCCATCCCCGAAGCAACTCGTGGAGAAGCAAAAAGAGCTTCGGTATGCTAAGGCCCTCCCAAAAGACAAAGCGGAAGGATCATCAACACCTTACCGCTTTGATGTCTTGGCTCAACTGGCCAATATCTCAGCCAGGATCACCCTTTATGAGCTCCTGAGACTATCAAAGTCAACAAGAGAAGCTCTGAGGGAAGCTCTAGCTGATGCTGAGGTCTTCATGGCCCAGATCCTGGCTGGACCACAGGAGGAAGATGAAGAAGACTGCCTCCACATCTCTCAACATGCCTCCTGCATCACCTTCACGCCAGACGACATGCAGGTCAAGGGAAAACGTGATAGGCCCCTGTACTTCACAGGGTTTATTGGATCGTCTGAAGTGAGCAGCATTTACGTAGATCCAGGATCTGCGTTAAAAATTATACCTCACCGGGTCATGCAGCACGCATCTCCACCCACCGATTGAGCGCTACCCAAACTATCATTTATGGTTTTAACGCCAATGGTACGTGATTGAGCTTGAACCTGCACACAAATACAGAATTTCAGATTTTAAGATTAAAGAGTACAAGTGCTCAATTCTACCGCAACAGCAAGTAGTTATGCGGGTCATGATCCACAAGGAGGGACTAGCGATGGAAGCTTTTTTAGTAAGTTTTCTTTTAAGATACGAAGAATGGTTAAAATTCTTCTTCTAGTTCTTATAAAAAAAAGAGAAAAATTAGGTTAAAGTGAGTTAGGGAGAAAGTGGTAAAGTGAGAAGATGGAGAAAATAGAAGTGATATGTATAAAAGAAATGAAAGAGTGAAAGAGATTTGGGTGATTATGGTGTTGGTGATCTACACTAAAAGTTACAAGAAAAGAAAGAAAAACTAAAACCTAAAAACATACTTACCTCTTCGGCGCCTGTTTACCTTTCACCCGTATCGACGATGTACCTTTCTTTGAAGGCGAGCGAAGCATGGCAGATGAGATCTTCCCCATTCCCGATTTACACTATGAAATGAAGGGGTGAGCTATACTATCATAGAAATGGATGTTCATCACCATAAGCCATCAACGACACTTGCAAGGAGAAGGCAACTTCGAGGGTATAGGTTTCATTTAGATCCACAAGCACAAAAGAGGAAAGCGAACAAAAACAAGAGTAAAAAAGAAAAGGAAACCTTGATTCGATTCAAATAACAATGGAAGAAAAGATCACTTACACTGGTGTCACCTTCAGTACAAGCTTGCTCTCATTCCTCCATGAAAGTATCCTCTCCTCTCAGTTACATAAATAAAACAAAAATTACATGGAAGAAAATAAAAACCTAAGTTACAAACTACAAATTAGCCTAAGCTCTACTCTCTACTTGGTCGTCCTCCTTGCCTTTGAGATTGCAGGTATTTATAGAAGAAATATAGAGGTTAGAGGAGTATGAAGATAAGGAAAGCTGCTATTTCTGAATTTGAATCCTTCCCTTATCTCCAAACTTGATTTGATGTGGATATTCAGTTCTGATCTGTAGTTTGTTGGCATGTTGATTGCTGAATATCACTTATGAAGTGATAGAATTAGAAATAGTGATCAACATAAGAGTTGTAGCCCTGTAAGTCTTATTTCTGGATCATCTTGAATCATCAGATTTGAGATTCAGTAGCGAAAGGTATGATTCAAATACTAAAATGTATCCAGTCAGAATCTGAGTTAAACTTGCTTCATCCATCCATTGATTTTCTCTCTATCCATTTATCTCTCTGTATTTGATATTATCCTCGATTGATCTTTAGCTAACAAAAATGGATTTATAGAAATCTGAATTTTACCAGTTCTCATTTGGTGTTATCTTTCTGATTTGCTCTGATCTTCAGCTGAACATTTGCCCCAATCCTTGATTTGTTCTAACTAGATTGATTGGTAGTGAAAAGTGCATTTTATTATCATATTTACCATCACATTTTCATATTTATTCATTTAATTCTGCACATTTATTAATATTTTGTAATTTATTGTGTGCAGGTCTCGAATTCTTATTTTTATAATAAATAAAGCTTAATGAAGCCCAAAAGCCCACAGTTGAAGCCCAGGTGCAAAAGTGCAAATATCAATTGTCAAAAGTGCAATTACACAAGGGCCAAAGTTGCAAATACAAAGAAGAGGGAAGGATAGACTTCTATTCAACCCTAAACTCGTGCAGGATGAGCATAAAAGCCAAAAATAAGAAGAAAATTCGTGGATAAAAGATTTGGGATAATTGAGATCAAGGTAACTTGATTTCTAAGTTATCTCGAAATCCCAATATGGAGAGCCAGGATCATACTTCCAGAAGCAAGCGCCCACATGGACGGACCAGGTGAGGCCACGCGCCAAAGCGCGTGGCCAGATTCCACAAAAATGCCGCAAATCCGCGGCAAAATCCAAGATTCCGCGGCACTTTGAGCTTATCCAGAAACCAATTTTCGTGGACAACTTCATCCGGGACTCCTCTACCTTCTGCACCTATAAATACCCCCTGCAGTGCAACGTACAGAGTCGTCCAGCGTCCAGCAAAGGGCCAAAAGATAGGGTTTAGTTTCGTTCTTTCTTCTAGTTTTGTAATTAGGGTTTCTTTTTATTTTCAAGAGAGAGAGAGGTTTATATTGAGCGTGACACCGATGTATCTTCCTCTTCTCGGCCATTGTATTTATGAATAAAGGTAATATTTTTCTTTTGTTTATTATTCTTGTGTTTTACTTTTCCTTTTGTTTTCTATTTCTTTTTCTCTGTGATCTCTTTGTGGCTGATTGATGAACATGCAAGTGAATTCCAAACAAGTATAACTAAGCTGCGTGAGAGCCAACGATAGTTCATGAAAACGTTCTCCACTTCTAAAGCTTCGCATCACTTCGTTCTTGATATGCTTGACGATATAATGTGCACAAGGACCGGGCTCGAGTTTATGATCTATGCGTTGAACGCCTCCTAAGCAAGGTAGAACATGTAAGGTTTTCACGTTTTTCTTCAACCAAACTCAAGTAAGTATTCTTTTCTTTTCTTTTCTTTTTTGTAGATTAAATCACAACTTCTCCATATTCTTTTCTACCACCCATTGTAAATACCACTACTTAATAATAAAAAGATAATTTTAGAGATAACTTGCTTAACGCTTCCATCGCAGTCCCTCCTTGAGGATCACGACCCGCATAGCCCTGCTACCGCGGATTAGAACTGAGACTTGCACATCATATTCTAAAATACTATATTTTGTGTGCAGGAAAATTCAGTCAACAAATTGGCGCCGTTGCCATATTGATTGGTAGTGAAAAGTGCATTTTTATTATCATATTTACCATCACATTTTCATGTTTATTCATTTAATTCTGCACATTTATTAATATTTTGTAATTTATTGTGTGCAGGCCTCGAATTCTTATTTTTATAATAAATAAAGCTTAATGAAGCCCAAAAGCCCACAGTTGAAGCCCAGGTGCAAAAGTGCAAATATCAATTGTCAAAAGTGCAATTACACAAGGGCCAAAGTTGCAAATACAAAGAAGAGAGAAGGATAGACTTCTTTTCAACCCTAAACTCTTACAGGATGAGCATAAAAGCCAAAAATAAGAAGGAAATTCGTGGATAAAAGATTTGGGATAATTGAGATCAAGGTAACTTGATTTCTAAGTTATCTCGAAATCCCAATATGGAGAGCCAGGATCATACTTCCAGAAGTAAGCGCCCACATGGACGGACCAGGTGAGGCCACGCGCCAAAGCGCGTGGCTAGATTCCATAAAAATGCCGCAAATCCGCGGCAAAATCCAAGATTCCGCGGCACTTTGAGCTTATCCAGAAACCAATTTTCGTGGGCAACTTCATCCGGGACTCCTCTACCTTCTGCACCTATAAATACCCCCTGCAGTGCAACGTACAGAGTCGTTCAGCGTCCAGCAAAGGGCCAAAAGCTAGGGTTTAGTTTCGTTCTTTCTTCTAGTTTTGTAATTAGGGTTTCTTTTATTTTCAAGAGAGAGAGAGAGGTTTATATTGAGCGTGACACCGATGTATCTTCCTCTTCTCGGCCATTGTATTTATGAATAAAGGTAATATTTTTCTTTTATTTATTATTCTTGTGTTTTACTTTTCCTTTTGTTTTCTATTTCTTTTTCTCTGTGATCTCTTTGTGGCTGATTGATGAACATGCAAGTGAATTCCAAACAAGTATAACTAAGCTGCGTGAGAGCCAACGATAGTTCATGAAAACGTTCTCCACTTCCAAAGCTTCGCATCACTTCGTTCTTGATATGCTTGATGATATAATGTGCACAAGGACCGGGCTCGAGTTTATGATCTATGCGTTGAACGCCTCCTAAGCAAGGTAGAACATGTAAGGTTTTCACGTTTTTCTTCAACCAAACTCAAGTAAGTATTCTTTTCTTTTCTTTTCTTTTTTGTAGATTAAATCACAACTTCTCCATATTCTTTTCTACCACCCATTGTAAATACCACTACTTAATAATAAAAAGATAATTTTTAGAGATAACTTGCTTAACGCTTCCATCGCAGTCCCTCCTTGAGGATCACGACCCGCATAGCCCTGCTACCGCGGATTAGAACTGAGACTTGCACATCATATTCTAAAATACTATATTTTTGTGTGCAGGAAAATTCAGTCAACAAATTTGGCGCCGTTGCCGGGGAGGGACGGTAAGTTTATCTCTAAAACAAAAATTTAATTTTTAACTAATTCTTTATTCTTTTCTGTTTGCAGGTTTGGAGAACAGGAAACAGAAACATAGCAGCAGCAGTGGACATATTGCTATTCTGTGTCTCTGCCCTCGAAGGCAGAGCACTAGAACCTACTGTTTTGCCGCGGATCCGCGGCCAGAGCCGCGGAAACGCGGCAACAGTAGAGAACTACTGATTGATATTTTTGCAGGTTGCTGCAAATTGTAAATTCTGTTTACTGCTCTGTTTATTTTGTTCTGTGATATACCTGTAAATTGCTAATAATTCAACAGTAAGTTATTGGTTGTTAAAAATAAAAATTGATTAGACGTTTGCATATTAGGCACGTGTCTTTTCAATTATTTTTATTTACTGTTGAAGAGTGCTGGAGGAGCAAGGTACGTACGCATTGCATGTAGAATAGGACTCATCTCTTGGTTGATTTTCTGCTTTGAGTGATTCTTATCTATTTATCTTGTACACTTGCACTAATTCATCTTAAGGGCATAACCCATTAACAAGATAAGGTGGGGATTTCATCACCCTTCCTTAGCCCAAAAATCATATCCCAAGCACTCACTAACCCAAGCCTAACTTAAAAATTAGTAGACGTTGGCCCTAGGGACACTCGGACTCAATTAGGAGATTATCCTAAGGGGGAACGGTGTTGGAAGTTGACTCCTGCCAAATCAGTGTCTAGGAAGGGGATTGAGGGCCGAAAGCCCGAAGTGTGGTGGTTATTTAATTAAGGAACGTCTTTGACGGAAAACCTCCCACCACTCTTGCCCTGACCTGGCTGATTAACTTGTGGTCAAAGTCTACACCGTACCTCCCGTGGACAGTCTAACCAGTTAGGAGTCGTCTAGGTCTAGGTCTACCCTAACTTAGGTTAGAATTTTTTCTTTTTTGTTTGTTTTTTTTCTTTTGTTTGCTTTGTGTGATATGACCTATAACAATAATTTTTTCAATTTTAATGAGGATCCATATTATACACCAACCTCTTTTTCGGATATTTCCAACCCGGCATATCATAACTCTAACCAACCTAGTGTGCCAGATTGGTCTTATCCGAATCATTACATGCCCAGTCCTAATATTATGAACAAGATTGGAATAATCATCACTACTCTTCACAGAGTCAATGGGGATTCAACACCCTGAGCCATATGGTCAACCACTTGTTCAACCATTATCTTCATATACGTCTTTTCCCACATCACCAAGGTTTCAGTCCTCCATTGATCTATTCGATGGGTTAGAAGAAAAAGTGGATCGGTTGCAAGATACAATGAATGATCAAATTTCTAGACTTTCAAACATTCTTGAGCATCTTGATAGGAACCAAGAATCATTCTGTTTAGAAGACCTTGATCAAAATTCAATTTCATCACATCAATATGAACTTGCTCAATCCCAATCCTTGGACAAATTGGCTAGTTTTAATTTCAATGAGATTGAATTAGATTATGAATGTGAACCCGATCCCCAACTTTGCGATTCAGTTTCCATCTTCGAATCTATGTTGACTCCAGTATCCTTACCCAATTTGGACCAATTTTCTGAGCCAACATTTATTCCCATACCCATAGATCATGAAATTGAATCACCCATTTTTGATGATCATATTGAACTTGACCAATTGTGCAATTTTGAAAGTCCCATGGAAAAATTGGCAAGTTCCCATTTTTATAAGATTGAAACTAATGAGATATGTGACCTAGATTCCCAAATCTATGATCAAGTTCAAATTCCCGAATCATTATTGATTCCTGTTTTGTTACCCGACTTAGGTAATATTTTAGAGTCAGTTTTGATTCCCGCACCTATCATTCCTGAACTTGAATCACCAACATTGAGTCACATTCCATTGTGGGAAAATGATTGTAGACTTGAGTTTCAATTTCTTGACTTGGACCCACTTCTTGATCCTAGCCCGACTCCTGAACCTTTACTTGATTTGAGTTTCTTTCCTGAGTCGGTATTAGATCCTGAACCTATCATTCTTGAGTCCAAGTTAACCATCCTACCAAGTCACATTCTTTTTTTGAACATAGGTATAGACCATGATGACTCTGTGATGGTTTTCCAGGACTGGTCATGTAAAGGGAGTAAGTTTCACGAGAGGATCTTCCATGATCCTATTCATTCTGGGGACTGTAAATATGTAAATAAAAAAGAGGTCAATAAAGGTAGGTCCCGTGAACTACCACGTTATCTTGTTTGGGCCGCATTTCGTGGACCAATTAGACCACCACCGGAACCACCACCTTAAGGTAACTTCCGCCTTCCCTTGTTCTGTTTCATGCATATATGCATTCATTCATACATTGAGGACAATGCATGAGATAAGTGTGGGGGTGGGCTTTACTAACATACTAACATAGGTAAAAACTAACAAAATTTGCTAATAAAAAAAAATTTAAAAAAAAAATGTTATAAAAAGGACAGTATTTTGACTTATTTTTTGAAAGAAACCTAAGTTAGTTTTAAGGATTAGGAAAATCATGATTAGGATTTCTAAAAACTTGGTCAAAATAAATAAATTGTTTAAATTTTTAGGTATAGGAGATAAATTGAATAAGTAATTAGTCTTGATTTTTACCTTAATGAAATATGCATACCAAATGCATATCTAGGATTCTAAGACAAAGACCTTGTGCCATATAAAAAAAAAAAAAAAATTTACCAATTAAGCTGGATACATGTGCCTCAAGAAGCATAAGTATTCACGCCTAAAGGTGAGTTCTAAATAAAAATAAAGTCCTTAGTTTTGTGGCCTAGTTCATTCGAATTTGAGTGGTGCCCTAAAGCCGACCGGTTTGGGAGCCACCGACTTTAAGTTCGCTACATGGGTGGATTAGAAAGCCTAAGAAAACTGAGAAATATTATACATGTATTAACACATCTATTAGTCAATTAGTTAGGTATGAGGGCCTCAAGAAGCCTTGATACTTATACGAAAGAAAATTAGATGAGTTATACATGCCAAAAAAAAAAAAAATTATATTAACACATCTAATAGTCAATTAGTTAGGTATGAGGGCCTCAAGAAGCCTTGATACTTACACGAAAGAAAATTAGATGATGTTATAAAAATAATAAAGAGGCATGAGAGTCCAAGTTAAGGAATTGCTAGTAAAAATTCATAAGGATGCATATGATTTTTGGTAACGAAAAAGACTATATTAGAAATTCAATTTTAATCCTTACCTAAAATGAATAACAATTGACTTTATAAAGACTAGGTTTGAAGAATGAATAAAAATGATAATCCTAAAACTTATAGACTACTTAGTCTCTTCAATAATAATTCAAATATTTTCCTTTTTATGAATTTTGTGGGTGCAATCCGCTGAAAACCCTCACGAGACAACACTCGTCCTCTAGGGTAACCTAGAGGTTTAACGGCTTGTTGCACGTGCTAAGTGCAATCGTGATTCCTACGAAAGTGAGTTAGGTTAGATTAATTTTTCTTTCTTTTTCTTTTTCTTTGTTTTTACTCGAGGACGAGCAAAAAGATAAGTGTGGGGGTGTGATTGGTAGTGAAAAGTGCATTTTTATTATCATATTTACCATCACATTTTCATATTTATTCATTTAATTCTGCACATTTATTAATATTTTGTAATTTATTGTGTGCAGGCCTCGAATTCTTTTTTATAATAAATAAAGCTTAATGAAGCCCAAAAGCCCACAGTTGAAGCCCAGGTGCAAAAGTGCAAATATCAATTGTCAAAAGTGCAATTACACAAGGGCCAAAGTTGCAAATACAAAGAAGAGGGAAGGATAGACTTCTATTCAACCCTAAACTCTTGCAGGATGAGCATAAAAGCCAAAAATAAGAAGGAAATTCGTGGATAAAAGATTTGGGATAATTGAGATCAAGGTAACTTGATTTCTAAGTTATCTCGAAATCCCAATATGGAGAGCCAGGATCATACTTTCAGAAGCAAGCGCCCACATGGACGGACCAGGTGAGGCCACGCGCCAAAGCGCGTGGCCAGATTCCACAAAAATGCCGCAAATCCGTGGCAAAATCCAAGATTCCGCGGCACTTTGAGCTTATCCAGAAACCAATTTTCGTGGGCAACTTCATCCGGGACTCCTCTACCTTCTGCACCTATAAATACCCCCTGCAGTGCAACGTACAGAGTCGTCCAGCGTCCAGCAAAGGGCCAAAAGCTAGGGTTTAGTTTCGTTCTTCTTCTAGTTTTGTAATTAGGGTTTCTTTTTATTTTCAAGAGAGAGAGAGAGAGGTTTATATTGAGCGTGACACCGATGTATCTTCCTCTTCTCGGCCATTGTATTTATGAATAAAGGTAATATTTTTCTTTTGTTTATTATTCTTGTGTTTTACTTTTCCTTTTGTTTTCTATTTCTTTTTCTCTGTGATCTCTTTGTGGCTGATTGATGAACATGCAAGTGAATTCCAAATAAGTATAACTAAGCTGCGTGAGAGCCAACGATAGTTCATGAAAACGTTCTCCACTTCCAAAGCTTCGCATCACTTCGTTCTTGATATGCTTGACGATATAATGTGCACAAGGACCGGGCTCGAGTTTATGATCTATGCGTTGAACGCCTCCTAAGCAAGATAGAACATGTAAGGTTTTCACGTTTTTCTTCAACCAAACTCAAGTAAGTATTCTTTTCTTTTCTTTTCTTTTTGTAGATTAAATCACAACTTCTCCATATTCTTTTCTACCACCCATTGTAAATACCACTACTTAATAATAAAAAGATAATTTTTAGAGATAACTTGCTTAACGCTTCCATCGCAGTCCCTCCTTGAGGATCACGACCCGCATAGCCCTGCTACCGCGGATTAGAACTGAGACTTGCACATCATATTCTAAAATACTATATTTTTGTGTGCAGGAAAATTCAGTCAACATAGATCTGGGATCATCCTCAGCTAACCAAATAGATCCACTTAAATTTGATTTTAACTGGTATTTATTTGGTTTAATCCTCTTTCTCTTCATTATTATTTTCTGCAAAATAGATATTTAAGACAAGAAAATTAGTAGATTTATTACACGATAAATGTAGGAGTGTAATGAAAAGAATACAAAATATATGTACGATCAGTACGCGCTCAATGGGGAAGATCAAACTCAAATGTCAGATTGGGGACCTGAGATCTGAAGTGATGTGCTATGTGATTGATGCCGACACTTTGTACAATTTGCTGCTGGGACGACCGTGGATTCATCGTATCTCCATCGTCCCTCCACTCTCCATCAAGTCATGAAGTATATTGACAAAGATGGGAAAGTCTGAATGTTGATCACCGAAAGGCATCCGTTTAAGGGGGTAGAGAACTACTTCTCAAACTCCCTTCTATACCAAAATTCTCTGGAGATGAACAAGAATCCCCAGCTAGAGGAACCAGACTCTGATAATGAAGCTGACATAAAATTGAGGCAGAGGAAGAATGTCTTTGGGAGCTGAACCCACTTGTAATGAGCATTAGTAAGCTCGATGTCAATAACCCCGCCAATGATGTAGGCGAGTGGTATATTAATGAAGAGTTAGATCTGACTTACTTTTCTGTGTTTGCTTCTGATTTCGTGCCGTCAGACACTAGTATCGATATAGATGATGACCCCTCGTCGGCAATAGATGCTTTGACATCATTACATGTACCGGTGAGGTCATCCCTCACAGCATATCAAGGCGTCAGTGATGCGCACGGATCGTTATTCATGGTCCCAGCAAGACACAAAGGCCAAAGACTAATCCTTTTTGGAAGAGTCGAGTCTAAATCAATAACTCGCGAAGACTCTGAAAGCGAGGATGAATCTCCTCAATTCTCTCATTATGAGTCAAATGTATTCAGAATGATGGATAACATGGAGTACGACCTAATAACTGGTCTTGGCTTGAACTTTGGCAAAGGAAGGAGAACACTGCTTTGATCCTTTGTTCCAAAAGGGAAAGCCCCTGATTATTATCATCGAACTCACAGGGGGTTGGGCTATATGCTTTAGCATGCCACGATGAATTGTCCATGATAATGGGCCCCAGTTCGTCAGCCAAGCCTTTCAAAGATTCTGCAACAAGTTCAGAATCCAAACTGTATCTTCAACGGCATACTATCCAGCCATTAATGGCCTTGCAGAAGCCTTCACAAGACTATTGGAAAACTTCTCAAGAAATTTGTCTCGAAAAGCCAACGTGACTGGGATGACAAATTAGGTGAATGCTTATGGCCTTACGCACGACGGTTCAAACCCCAACGAAAACTACACCATTTTCTTTGGTATATGGGTGTGAGGCTATACTCCCATTAGAAATCTAAATCCCATCTCTACGCGTCGTCTTAACAACAGAGATGACAAATGAAGAGAAGCATTGAATGTGACTCCAAGAGCTGGAGGCTTTAGATGATAAATGCTTGCAAGCTCAACAGCAAATCGAGCTCTATCAAGCTCAAATTGTAAAAACCTTCAACAAGAAAGTCAAGGAGCGGACTTTCAAGAAAGGTGATCTTATCTTAGCCGTCAGAAGACCCATGGTCATGACGCATAAGACTAAAGGGAAATTTCAGCCCAAATGGGAAGGACCATTTGTAGTGGAGTCAGTCTACTCAAATGGAGCATACCCTTTATAACCCCATACAGTGATACACTCATGATACCAATCAACGGTAAATTCTTGAAGAAATACTATCCTGGATAGCATTCTTCTCTTGATCAGGTTAATACTACATCTCTGATCAGAACTTCCAGGATCCAAGATGTTTGGAAGGGTGCCAAAGAAAAGCTTCTTCCTTCCTTCACTGGATCGCGTTCTAGTCAATCAGTGTCGAGCCAATGGAACGCTGGTTACATCGTGATGTATGATGTAAACATTGAAAGAAGAAACAAAGTGCAAGACTTCAGTTTTAACCTTGTTACTCTTCTTTAGCGTATCTATGGACATCCGACGCCTTCGATGGATAAGGATTGAGGAAAATGTTGGCTTTTAAGTCCAACATAAGTCCTCGACAACTCATCATGATGAGTGGAATAGCATGGCTAGCCCAACTTAAACGGTAGTTGGTAAAGGACACCAAATCTGTTGATAGTTGAGGGTTTACTAAAAATCCTAAAGGACTAGGTTCCATCCTCTCCTCCAAAATCTCCTACCAATTCTCACCCATATAATGGTAGGGCCACAAAAATACCTGTATTCATTTCTCTAACGAAATAAGCTGGGACTTGTTATGTTAACAGTAAACCTCTGACAAACCAGATTTCCTGATTTCTAGCGAATTCAGTCAAGTTAATATTAAACCTCTGACAACGAAACTCATTTAAAATCTCCACTATTATGTTAATATTACACCTCTAAAGGCGAACCTATCATGTCTCTATAAAATTAATAATTGTCACGTTAATATTACACCTCTGACAATTGATTTTACTTTCCACCAAAATCCCCTACCAATTCCCTCACATGGAGTGGTAGGTTCACAAACTCAATCATTACTATGTTAACATTACACCTCTAATAGTGAAAAGTTTCAATACTCCCTAACAAGTACGAACTTCCACTTGTCACTCCTCTACATAGAGTCACGAGTCTTCAAAATTGTCAAGTTTAACACTACACCTCTAACATTCCAAACTTCACTTGTCAATTCTCACCAATAGAGTGAAAAGTCCTCAAAATTGCTCATATCACAAATTAACTACTGTCATGTTAACATCAGATCTCTGACAAATTACTGTTAAGTTTAACACTACACCTCTAACAGTGACTAAGTTGCTATCAAGTTCAATATTAAACCTCTAACAATCACTTTTCCTCAGGCTCCCATATCGAAGCTGAGATGAGCGATGCTAAGTTTAACATCACACCTCTAGTATCTAGTTCATTGTTAAGTTCAACAGTACACCTATGTCAATGACTTTTCCTCAAGTTTCCATATCGAAGCTGAGATGATCAACTCTAAGTTTAACATCATACCCTAGCATCCAGTTCATTGTTATGTTCAATAATACACCTATATCAATGACTTTTCCTCAGGCTTTCATATCGAAGTTAAGATGAGCGATGCTAAATTTAACATCACACCTCTATCATCCAGTTCATTATTATGTTCAACAATACACCTATGTCTATGACTTTTCTTTAGGCTTCCATATCGAAGCTGAGATGAGCGATGCTAAGTTTAACATCACACTTCTAGCATCCAGTTCATTATTAAGTTCAACAATATACCTATGACAATAACTTTCCCTCGAACTTCCTCATCGGAGTCGAGATGACTAATTTCAATTTTAACATCACACCTCTAGCATTACCTCCACTGTCAAGTTTAACACTACACCTATGACAGTGGTATTTTCAGTCTTCCCAAACGAAACTGAAATTCTTGCAAGCTAAGTTAGCATCACACCTCTAGCTCACATCCTTATCAAGTTAATATCACACCTCTGATAAGATTTAATCCAACCTGTTAAGTTAATATCACACCTCTAACGGTAAAAATTCTCCTAGATCCCTAACGGGTCTAGTCTCATATGTTATTCTCATCAACAGAATAGCAGGGCCACTTAAAAGTACTATTAGGTTAATATTATACCTTTAACGGTATTTCCATCAAATCCCTAACAAAGTCCTAATTACGTTAATACTAAACCTCTGATGAATACTCAGTCATAATCCTCCGTGGGGGTGAAAACTTCACTTGTCATTCTCATCCATGGATTGGCAAGTCCACAGAAACTATCCCACTCCTGTCAAGTTAATATCACACCTCTGACAGTAATCTTAAATTCCTTAAAAAGAATTTCTAACTTTGACTTGCTAAATTAAATATCACATTTCTAGCAAATCAAAAGTAACCGCTTATATTTGTCTGATTTTCAAAAAATTAAGACATATAAGAAGACAGGAAAAATTGTTACTTTTATTGATAGTCAAACATATGAAAGTAATATAAGACGCTCTCTTATACAATAAGATTGAGTGTTACAACAAAGGAGTACAAAAAAGTCCCTCTTGCTTAGCGAAAGGTTGCACTCACTCCTTAAAATATTAAAGATACATGAAATTCATCCTCTTGACTGTGGCCAGGAATAGCGGATCAACTTCCCCTCCTCTTGAGAACAATGGTGTTTCTAGAGGTCGAAATGCAGGGGAGTATTCTGATTCCACCCTACCAACTTGTGTGAAGGTCTTCACACGGCCGTAATCCTTTGCTTAATGAGCATCTCCACCACTAGAAAGTCATCCAACGAGAATGGGCTTTTCGTCACTTTCACTTCTTTGTGTAAGATTAGTGAAGGGAGGATCTGAGACCTTACTAGTGACGTCTTCTTTCCCGTGACTTTCAAGGGTGCCATACTGTAACGCCCCGATCCTAATGATACGGAGACGTTATGGCGACGTATATACGCGAGGAAAATACCCCACGTATATACGCTAAGCCTAAAATGTAACCTGAACAAGCTATAATCAGAACTATAATAATCAAGGACCACTGCAATAATACATATAAGACTACACATGATAGCAATGAATAACAGGAAGAAAATGACAGCTGAACAGAAGTCAAAGGTGATATATAGGAAACAAGAATAAAAATGCAAGTATACCAGAATCAAAGGAAGAGGACCCAAGCTCCTCGCAAGGCGTATCGTCTCATCGAATACCTGCACATTAGAACAACCGTCCAATATCTGGACGTGCAAATCCAGGGTCGTCAGAACGCGACCATAATGAGTGTGTGTGTAAAGGGGAAAGAACTCATGCAGAAGAAACCATGTGCATATATAATAGTAAGAACAACTGCAGATAGAAATACTAAATAATACAATAAATAACTGAACAGTAACACATATGATAAAAAAACATGAATACAGGTAGCAGACAAATGGCACAACTGTAAATATGCAATCAATGTCAAATAGGTATCCATCACATGTCACTAAACTGGTATCCAAGTCTGGTCATAAATCTGGTCCTGGTTACAATCATGAGGTCCTGGTTACAATCATGTATACAGTCATGTGTCATACGGCAGGGGTAACCATTCAGGGTATAACACAATGTGTTCATTCAATTCATTCAATAACAATCAGTAATGTGCTACATTATCTTTGTCACTTTCCCACCGGCGTCCCACAACATCCGACAGTTCACCCTGGAGCTCGCACATCCAGTAGAACTCATCCGAACTCCGATATGCGGGTATCATTGTTCGAATAGGGAAAGAAAACCAAATAACATGTATCCTAGGGTTATCATCATACAAGTGCATGTGGATGCTAATAGGCACTGAGAATGCAATATCACGCTAACACCAGGCGTCACGTACAATAGATAGCCCTACAGATTCAAGAGGTGGCCCCCACAGATTCAAGAGGTGGCCCCCACCATGTGTATGGTGTGGCACTTTGCTCCGTGTGGCACTTTGCTCTGAGGGAAACAGGATTCTAGAGGTGGCCCCCGTGGATTCAAGAGGTGGCCCCCACCATGTGTATGGTGTGGCACTTTGCTCCACGTGGCACTTAGTTCCTTTCAAGATCCGCCGGACGCTAGCACGATTGTGGGATACATCCTCGTCAATCCCGACACCAGGCGGCAAACCGCCGGACGCCGGTTTGACTGTGCTATTAACAGGTCAACAGTGCATGGGACATGGATACCGGGTACAGGAGTCCAGATGTCAAGTAACAGTGATACAGTCATATGTCAAGGTCCAGTAAAAGGTGTCTAGTGCACAGTCAGTGAGGTAATGCCTTTAGTGACAATCAATATCTTATGCCATTCCAATTACTGGGATGCTACGGGACGGTAACAATATCAGTACAGTAACAGTCAATCAGTAATCGTATACACGGTGAACAATATCAGTAACAGTAACAGTAACCGTGTATACGATGAACAATAGAACTGTACCGTGGTTACGGTCAAACAATCATTTCCCGTAACTTCCAGTAATCTGAATACTAGGTTTATCAGTCAGGTGCCAGGCATGACTTGTTAAGTTCAGTACACCAATATCCAACTAAACTCTCACCTGTGTTATCATCAAAAGGTAATCAATCTACTGATAACTGATAACTGCTATCTGGTAACTCTGAAGTACATCATCACTGATATCAAATAGACTCACTATCATAATAAGCCATCTCTGATAACTGAAGTAATCCAGTCTCTAACATCATAACAAGTATACATCAACCTCTGAATGAATCATCATCAAGTCATCACCAATAAATGAATATCAAGTCTGGAAAGTACTCTACTTGAAACATATCATCTCATCTTAATGCAGATCGGGCTTAATCATAAAGAATGTAAATCTAATATCATCTATAACATAAGTTCAGTCCAACTCTGAATAAGTCCATATGCTATCCAATCGTCATAATCTTTTAGTAAGTTAAGATCACATCCAATATGTCCTCGATCAACTACAATATAGAATAGCTACTACTGATACTTAATATCACGACATATCATCTAATGAATCTCAAATGTTAACAACGTCAATCTCATCTCAAAACAAGTCAGACTCCAATATAAGGAATATAGATTCTGGATAACCTCCAACTCAAGATCAATCTAAGTCACAACTCGACTAATCCAGTCATATCTGATATGTCCTCGATTACTCACTAATAAAGTCTGGTCTAATTACTGATCATCATTCAATGCAAATAATATAAGTTCCAGATCAATCCAACGTCATTACAAACAACTAATATTCCAATAGTTCCATAATCATCAAGTTCCATTACACATCTAGTAATCTGATTCAATAATTGTTTTTCCAACCATAACCATAATCAGGCACAGCTCTCTCACTCTAACAATCTAATCTGATTCCCAAGTCTTCACAATCACCACTTTTATTAAGATCAATCGTAATATCCCAACACTCGGTGTCACAACATATACATGCATCTACGTTCTATTATATCAAGTCAGTACCACCCATATCTATCTCTAGGAATCATGTCCATCCATCAATAGTCATGTACATCCATCTATACCCATCACATAATCCATGGGTAAGGCCTACATCCAATACAGAAACTACACATAGCTGACAGGCCAATATTAGTCGACTAGAGTCATCTATAAGTCGACTAGGGGAAGTGTAGTCGACTATTAGAATAGGGTAAGTCGACTAGGGGTGATGATTAGTCGACTTGAGGGTAAGGTATAGTCGACTAATAAGTCTATTAGTCGACTACTAAACATGTCAAGTCGACCAGCAGAAAGATACAGAGAGTTCAACATATTCTGGAAGGAGGGTTAGTCGACTAGTGGCATATATTAGTCGACTAACAGGGCCATTAGTCGACTAATAAACGGAATTAGTCGACTAATAGGCCTCTGACAGCCAGAAACAGGGCATACTGATACCTGCTCTCTCACACCATAAAACACATATATGCCCTCTCTTCTTGTACACATACTAACATACACAATCACTACTATAATCTATGTACATGTACACATGAAAATATAATTAAATCGATGTACATAAATACGAGGAAATCAAGGAGGAAGAGAATACACTCACATTGGGGAATCTGCTCGTTACGGGCGAGTCGCCGTTGTGGACGCTGTGGTGCCGCTCTTCGCTGTCGGACTGCATAGGACGGTAGCCAGGGTCCTGGGGAAGACCTGGCTGCAATCTGGAGGTCTCGCGCTCGCCGGAAGGGCCTGGAATCGCCGCTTGCCCGCTGCTTGTGCTGCTGGTCTGAATCTGGATCTGCTGTGCGCGCCGCCGGGCGAGTCGTTGCCGCGGTCGCTGTGGTGACGTTCCTCGCCATCGGACTGCACGGGAGGGTGGCTAGGTTGCTGGGGAAGGCCACCGTGCCGATCTCCGACGACGGGCTGGCGTGGATCAGGAGAACGGCCTGCTCGCTCGCCTGTTGGATCTGGTCGTGCGTAGTCTGGACTGTTGGAAAGATTGGGGCCGTGCTGGATCTGTTGCTGCCGCTGTATTGGTTGTTGGTGGCTGCTGATGGGCTGCTGGTTGCGCACCAGAGGAGGGCTCGTCGGAGTGCTGTGCCGAGAGAGGATCCGGCCTGTTGTTGTTGTCCGCGCGCAGGAAGAAGGAACAGATCTGCTGCTGATCTGCTGTCGTCGTCGCTGGTGTGGAGAAGATCCGGCCATGACCTGGGCTGGAACTGAGGCTGCCGCCTGCCGTGCTCTGGTGAGATCTCCAGCCAAGATGCGCACAAGGGTGTGTGCTGCGGCCGTGGGCTGTTGTCGCTGTTCTGATCTGAAGGGAAGAGAGGAGATCACAGCCTGCTGTTATTGGCTGTTGGTGGGCTGTCCCTGTGCTGGCTCGGCCATGGGCTACTGAATCTGAAGAGGGGAGGCACTCATTGCTGTAGATCTGTAAGGGCTACAGGATGCTGCGCTCGGCCTGGGGAAGATGAGGGCGGTTGCAGGGGGGTGCGGCCATGGGTTGCCGCCTGCTGTGCCGCGTCAAGAGAGTGCGGCTGCAGGTGGGGGATTTGGGGAGATGGGGAGCGCGGCTGCTATTGTGGGGAGGAGAAACAATTAGGTTTAGGTTTTGGGTTAGGAAATAAAAGAGAGATTATATATATGGTGTTAGTTAATGGGTTTCGGGTCTAATTGTGAAATAGGGTAATGGCATAGGATCCAATAGGTTAATGTTGGGTATTGGATTAGGAACGGGTCATGGGTTATGGAATCCAAACGGGTAACGGGTAAATAGGGTGAGAGGTTAACAAGGAGGACCCACCACAACCACCATGATTAGTACAAATACCAATATTAAATTAAATGCCCAAAATAATAGAACACTAATAATAAATAATGATACACTAAAATAGAATCAATAGTAATTAATAATGGAAGAATAATTTGTCATATATTATCCGAAAATAATTTTTGCATACTCAACAATAATAATCACAGGAGAAAGAAATTAACTTGATAAATAAAAATAATCAATAGATCAAAATCAATACTTGTGAAAAATTTAAAATACAGTATTATTAGATTAGGGATATTACACATACCCACTGTGACCATGAAGAACCCGAGGCGTTACTGGTGTGCCATGTTCAATAAGGCCTTGACGTGTATCAGCAACTGCGCGAATTTTCCTCGCCCTTAGACAGGAGCTCTGACTCCCCGAATGCTCGCCAATTGAACAAGCTGGCATGTCCAAATATTCTCCCATGAACCCGACAAAGACGCTAGAACCGACACTATCGATATGACCAGAACCTGCAAGAAATAATGTAACGCCCTGATCCCGCAGGTACGGGGACGTTATGGCGACGTACGTACGCAGGGCGGAGATACCCTCACGGACGTATGCTAAGCCTCAATATAAGGAATAAATACAATATTTACAATAATTCTAGCCTGAAGTAAGTACAAGAACACCTGCAAAAGGGGTCAGTATCATGAGAGATATAGAAATACAAAAAAATAAGGAACTAAAGACTAAATAATAAAGATACCTATGAATGAGATCGATGACGAGTCCTATGTGAATTCAATGAATTATCTAACAATATAATAGCCGGGATCTCCAACCTGGGCATGCAAACTCAGGGTCGTCAGAAAGTGACCTAGTGAGTGGTAAAATGAAGGAGGTAGTAATATGTACTATAGTAATACAAGCACGATAATAATATATAATATATATTTATATATCAGTGATATCATAAAAGGAATTTAATAATCAATAGAAACCTAAAAATGTCATATTTTTATACCATCATCACCTAGCATGTTATTATCGGGTCATGTCTACAGTAGTCTCCAGTGTTATATAATAAATAAGGTTGTAGAGTGGTGACGTGATAGAAATGAACATGCAGATATGTAGCATGCAAAATAACCATACTACTGTGTTGTACATATACAATAATAATGTCTGCAAGGTGTACATAAGCAGAATATGTGCAATGCAGAGTATATGTATCATGAATAGTGTGGAACCACATGGAGTGTAACAAATATAAGAACGTGTAACAAGTTATATGACATGATTGTGAATAAAATATCAAGAATAGTAGATTTTTTCTAGATTATTTTCGAAAATCTCCGTAGTCGGTGCGACCGATACCGATAATTAGCTCTACGATTTTTAATGCACAAACGGAGTTGAATTTTAGGAATCTGTTTTCACATTGTGTCTTAAAATTATATTAGCTATGTTCTGATATTTTTGAGAATTTTTCTAAATTTATCAAAAATCGGGCCAAACCGGTGTCGCCAGGTATCGGCGATACATTCTAGGATTTTTAACTTGCAAACAGACAAGATTTCATGAATCCAATTTCACATTACTCCTCAACATAATATTCTCTATCTTACAGAATTTTCGGGAACTGTTCGGGACTAGTCGAATTTTGGGCACAATTAAATAATATTAATTTAATCGAATTCATTTCTTTTCTTTCTTTTTCTTTCCCCTTCTCCCCTTCTCTGGAATTTTCCTTTTTTCCACTGACTCACTCGACCGCCATTAGCCAGCGCCTTCCTTTCCTTTTAAATCCTTTCCCTATCTCTTTCTTTCTCTAATTTATCCCTATTTCCCTCTCTCATCTCTCTCTCTCACTCTCACACTCTCTCTCGCTCTATCTCTCTCTCTCTCTCTCTTTCTTTTTCTCTCTCTCTCTTTCTCTTTCTTCCCTCTCTCTTCCTCACTTCTATCTCTGTCCCTCCTCTCTGTTCCAGGCCTGACTCGTCACCCACAGCCAGGTGGCAGGCGCGCCACTGCCCCCCACCGGGCGCCACACCCCTCTTCTTTTTTTCTTTCTTCTTCTCCTTCTTCTCCTGTAACTCTCTCTCCCCCTCTTCCCCTATCTCTCTATTCCTATCTCCTCCTCTCTCCATACCCTCTCTCAGCCTGATCCACCGCCGCGCCGCCGGCGGCCGGGACCGCCGCCGGCGGGCTCCTCTCGCCGCCGGCCAGCCTAGCTGGCCGGCCAGCGACGCAGCGGCAGTCGTTCTACTACTGTTGTCGTTGTTGTTATGGGTTCATAACCGATAACGGGTTATGAACCCAAACTCGAATCCAATTAACCCATTACTTAAATATTTGGGTATGGGTTGTGGATCTAAATCCGACCTAATAACCCGTCTTACCCGCATCCAAAGCTTATAAAGGTAATTTTTCATAAAACCCCCTATTAAAATAATACTTATTACATTTTAATCCTTGTTTATTACATATTTAATCCATTTCTCTTACTTTCAGTGTTCAGGCGATATTTGGAGCATCCGGACTCTGATTTGGACGATGCTGGAACCGTTACGATCGTGAGAAAGAAAGCTACCTTCCCATGGCCAGTTTGTGAGTGCTTTTCTTTTATAATTATATTTTATCAGGTTTAGTGAAATTGATCGGTTGCCTTAGGTAATGAATCGTGATAACCGATAAATCATTATGAATATTATTCAAGAAATACAATAATTGATAAGTCACTGTAAATTGAATATGCATGATAGCTATTTGAAGATAATTGTTAACTAATAATCCTTATTATTTTGTTTCTTGATTTAAAAATAAAGTAGATGAATATATTATATAATGCGACACTAATAAATATTAAAATGGTTACGAAGAATTTGAAAATAGAACCTTATATAAACTTCACTTATGATATCGAATATAACCCATGTACATCTATCACAATTCGCAGATATTGTTACATGTACACTGACACACGGATACGTTACCATCATAGACACTGTCACTGTTATATGCATACGCGACACTGTAATTTCATGTACTGGCATCAACGTATGTCATGTTACTACCCATTACACTAGATACCGTTGTGTCATGTTGTTTCATGTACATGTCTACTGAGAATCACGACACTATTACTACATGTTCGTGACCCACTAATGCGCTGATATGCTATTTCACTGGATACGGTTACACGAATACTCTGTACACTATTGTTCTTACATCACAGTTACATAGATTCACTGGTATACACTCGATTGATTGTTTCTGTATTCCTGTTGCCTGGTTCACTGCTCATGTTACCTGAATTTCTGATATTTGAATATTCATGTACTCCTGTTACATTATATACTTGTTCATGTAATCGTAACCACAATACTGATAAAAATCCTGTTATAATATTGTTAACACGCTAGCATACTTGTTTTTTGGTATACCAGTTATTAGCACAGTCACGCCAGCGTTCGGCGGAACATGTGTGGAATTAAGTGCCACACGGAACAAAGTGCCACATCACACCTATCCGTGATGGGGGCCACCTTTGAATCCTCACTCCGCCTGGTGTTGGGTGACGAGCATGTCTCCAGTGCTCTTTCTAAAATATTGAAAAATAATATTTAAAACTAAAACCGACTCAATCTGTTTAGCAGAAAGGTCAAACCGACTTTGTACGCCGTATCGAGTACTGATACTGTGATACGTACATCAAGGTCAGGGGGTTACATTTCTCCCCACCTTACAAAAAATTTCGTCCTCGAAATTTCAATTCAGGTGGGAGTATGTACAGCCCCAAAGCCTAAATGTTACGGGCCTACGACGCTTCCGTTGCGCCACTCTGATATCGATAGTAGAAGTGGGGTAGAGTATTAGTGTCGTGAGTCCAAGAGAGAATTGGAATCCATAGGATGATGAAAAGGCAAAAAGAAAATCAGAATATTCTGATTGATAACTAAAATGAGGGAATAGAAAAGTATCGAGGAATGAATTGTCAATGAAATGACATTCTTGTATTCATAGCCGGAATCCCTAAATCCAGATACAGATGAATTTTAATCTAAATCGATTGTACTGTTCTATGAGCCTAAGTATTGGACCAGATGGTTACCCACACCAGGTGTGAACCTAGGCTCTGATACCACTCTGTAACGCTCTGATCCCGCAGGTACGGAGACGTTATGACGACGTACATACGCAGGGCGGAGATACCCTCACGGACGTACGTTAAGCCTCAGTACAGGGAATAGATACAATATTTACAATAATTCCAGCCTGAAGTAAGTATAAGAGTCCTGCAAAAGGGTCAGTGATCATGGGACATATAGAAATATAAAAAAATAAGGAACTAAAGACTGAATAATAAAGATACCTATGAATGAGATTGATGACGAGTCCTATGTGAATCCAATGAAATATCTGACAATACGATATCTGGGATCTCCAACCTGGGCACGCAAACCCAGGGCCGTCAGAAGCGACCTAGTGAGTGATAAAATGAAAGAGGCAGTAATATGTACTATAGTAATACAAGCACGATAATAATATATAATACATGTTTATGTATCAGTGATACCATAATAAGAATTTAATAATCAATAGAAACCTAAAAATGTCATATTTTAATACCATCACCACCTAGCATGTTATCATCAGGTCATGTCTACAGTAGTCTCCAGTGTAATATAATAAATAAGGTTGTAAAGTAGTGAAGTAGTGACGTGATAGAAATGAACATGCATATGTGCAGCATGTAACATAACCATACTACTGTGTTGTACATATACAATAATGATGTCTGCAAGGTGTACATAAAGAAGAATATATGCAATACAGAGTATATGTATCATGAATAGTGTGGAACCACATGGAGTGTAACAAATATAAGAACGTGTAATAAGGTATACAGGTGACATGATCGTTTGAATAAAATATCAGAAATAGTAACAAGTATAAAGGAACAAGAATATACATGTGTCGAGCATATCATGTGATTTATACAATAGTAATAATCAGTACCACCTAGTATTTTAATCAATCTCTTCTAATGTCCCATACCACTGACAGTCCATACTGGAGCCCGCACTCCAGTCGAACTCATCCGGACATGGCATACGGGTACCATTATCCAAACGAGAGAATGACCAAATAGCAAGTGTTTCGGACGTCACTATTGTTGGGTTATTAAATGTATCATGTACTGGGTCTATATAGCAAGTGCACTGAGGATGCCTCTATCATGCCAACACCCCGCGATGTGGGATTCTAGAGGTGGCCCCCACGGATTCAAGAGGTGGCCCCCACCATGTCTGTGGTGTGGCACTTTGTTCCGTGTGGCATGATTAGTCTCTAAAACTGCATATTTTATACCACATCTTCACATTTATTTCATATTAAATTCTGCTAATAATCACCTCTCTTGCATGTTTCTAGGTCCATGGTGTGCAATGAAGAAGAAGACCCTAAATCACCATTTAATTGGTGATTAAAAGCCTACAAAGATAGCCATTGACTTTAGAGGTGATTCTGTCAAAATCAGGGACCCAAAATCCAAAATCGAGACATCCAGCCGATAGGGGGACAGAAGAGGACAGCGCAGCAGGTGGTGCGGCCACCCTATGGCCACGAAAATGCGGCCATAGAGCCGTGCGCCAAGATTTGACACGTAGCTTCATACAATACCCTGGTTCCCCCCTTTTGCCTATAAATACCCTGGGATTTTTTCAGAGCCGGCGAGAGGAGTTTTTGAGTAGTTTTTAGGTTAGTTTTTGGGTTTTTCTTTCAATGTTGTAGTTTAGGGTAATTTAGTTTAGTTCTTCTTCTTCCTCCTCCCTTTATATTTTCCATTTCTTGTAGATCTTGTAATAGGAGAGAGTGATACATGTTTGGAATGCAAGAGTGCTTGTAATAGAAGGTGACAAGTTATGAAAGGTGCTCTCTTTACCTCTTTTTAGTTTCTATCTAACTCCTTTTACATGTGTAGCTAACTCTTCTCTCATGGCAACTAACTACTAACCACTAACTAGTTTAACTTCTTACTTGATAATCCACATGAATCTAATAGCCTCTACTTGGCCTTGCTCTTGCAAGAGCCATTGATGGCTCGTGATGATGGATTCTAACACTCTAACTTCCTAACTCTCTAACAAACTAACATTACTTTACTCCATGCTTACTTTTAGTTTTGATGATTTAAGTGTAACTTGCACTTGTTTTGTTGAGTTGGGATATGATGAGTTACATATGGGTCATGCTTTGAAACGCTCTTGAACCAAGGACTAGTGATGGCCAATGATACATGTGAGGCAACTATCACTAAGAGGTTAGCATGTTAGTGGAGCCATTAGTAGTTAGTAGCTATGGGTTTTCTTTATCTTTTTACTTTGTTTAGAAATACTTTCAAAAACCACAAACATTTTATCTTCTATGTTCCCACTTCTTCGTGTTTCACCGTACTTCTCTTTTTCATTCTTTGTTTTCTTTTCTTTTCATTCTTTCAAATATTGAAGAACTTTTAACAGACACGTGAATCAAGCGGTAAAGCTTCTATCGCCTCCCGTCCTTATGAATTTGACTCGTTTTAGCCTCTATGCTATAACGGAAGTATCGAGGAAGCCAAAGCACACACTTTAAATATCGATTTCAAAACATATACTTTTTGTGCGCAGTTTTCCCCCAATCATGGCACTTAGTTCCATACACCATGTGCCGGACGCCAGCATGACCGTGCGTATAATAGGAATGCAATATAACCAGTCTGGTTAGTAACAATATCAATAACAAGAGCACCGGAGATATTCTCGTCACCAACACCAGGCGGAGTGAGGATTCTAGAGGTGGCCCCACGGATTCAAGAGGTGGCCCCCACCACGGATAGGTGTGATGTGGCACTTTGCTCCGTGTGGCACTTAGTTCCATACATGTTCCGCCGGATGCTGGCGTGACTGTGCTAATAACTGGTATACCAGAAAATAAGTATGCTAGCGTGTTAACAATATTATAACAGGATTTTTATCAGTATTGCGGTTACGGTTACATGAACAAGTATATAATGTAACAGGAGTACATGAATATTCAAATATCAGAAATCCAGGTAACAGGAGCAGTGAACCAAGCAACAGGAATACAGAAACAATCAATCGCATGTATATGAGTGAATCTATGTAACTCTGATGTAAGAACAATAGTGTACAGAGTATCAGTGTAACCGTATCCAGTGAAATAGCATATCAGCGCATCAGTGGGTCACGAACATGTAGTAATAGTGTCGTGATTCTCAGTAGACATGTACATGAAACAACATGACACAACGGTATCTAGTGTAACGGGTAGTGACATGACATACTTTGATACCAGTACATGAAATAACAGTGTCACGTATGCATATAACAGTGACAGTGTCTATGATGGTAACGTATCCGTGTGTCAGTGTACATGTAACAATATCTGCGAATTGTGATAGATGTACATGGGTTATGTTCGATATCATAAGTGAAGTTTATATAAGGTTCTATTTTCAAATTCTTCATAACCATTTTAATATTTATTAGTGTCGCATTATTAATATATTCATCTACTTTATTTTTAAATCAAGAAACAAAATAATAAGGATTATTAGTTAACAATTATGTTCAAATAGCTATCATGCATATTCAATTTACAGTGACTTATCAATTATTGTATTTCTTAAATAATATTCATAAGGATTTATTGGTTATCACGATTCATTACCCAAGGCAACCGATCAATTTCACTAAACCTGATAAAATATAATTATAAAAGAAAAGCACTCACAAACTAGCCATGGGAAGGTAGCTCTCTTTCTTACGATCGCAACGGCTCCAGGATCGTCCAAATCGGAGTCTGGATGCTCCAGATATCGCTGAACACTAAAAGTAAGAGAAATGGGTTAAATATTTAATAAATAAGGATTAAAATGCAATAAGTATTATTTAACAGAGGGTTTTACAGAAAATTACCTTTATAAGTATTGGATGCGAGTAAGACGGGTTATTGGGTCAGATTTAGATCCACAACCCATTCCCAAATTTTAAGTAATGTGTTAATTGGATTCGGGTTTGGGTTCACAACCCGTTATGGGTTATGAACCCATAACAACAACGACAACAGTAGCACAACGGCGCGGCGGTGGGTCAGGCCGAGAGAGGGTGAGGAGAGAGAGGGAGAGAGAGGGGAATAGAGAGATAAGGGAAGAGGGGGGAGAGAGAGAGTTACAGGAGAAGAAGAAAGAAAAGAGAAGAAGAAAGAAAAAGAAGAAGAAGAAGAAGAGGGGTGTGGCGCCCAGTAGGGGGCAGTGGCGCGCCGACCACCTAACCGTAGGTGACGAGTCAGGCCTGGAATAGAGAGGGAGGGAGAGAGATAGAGGTGAGGAAGAGAGAGGGAGAGAGAGAGAGAGAGAAAGAGAGAGAGAAAGAGATGAGAGAGGGAAATAAGGATAAATTAGAAAGAAAGAGAGAGGGAAAGGATTTAAAAGGAAAGGAAGGCGGTGGCTAATGGCGGTGGAGTGAGTCGGTGGAAAAAAGAAAATTCCAGAGAAGGGGAGAAGGGGAAAGAAAGAGAAAGAAAAGAAATGAATTCGATTAAATTAATATTATTTAATTGTGCCCAAAATTCGACTAGTCCCGAACAGTTCGCAAAATTTTTGTAAAATAGAGAATATTATGCTGAGGAGTAATGTGAAATCGGATTCATGAAATTTTTTCTGCTTTGCAAGTTAAAAATCCTAGAATGTATCGCCGATACTTGGCGACACCGGTTTGGCCCGATTTTTGATAAATTCAGAAAAATCCTCAAAAAATACCAGAACGTAGCTAATATGATTTTAAGACACAATGTGAAAATAAATTCCTAAATTTCAACTCCATTTATAAATTAAAAATCGTAGAGCTGATTTTCGGTGTCGATCGACACCGACTACGGAGATTTTTCAAAATAATCTAGAAAAATTCTGAAAAATTTAAAATATTGAAAAATAATATTTAAAACTAAAACTGGCTCAATCTGATTAGCAAAAAAGTCAAATCAACTTTGTACGCCGTATCGATCACTGATACTGTGATACGTACATCAAAGATCAGGGGGTTACAAATGAAAACCCAAATGTTAAAATTCTACAAAGACAGAAACAGGAAATCAGAAGCACGAACGCGAGGCCGAAGTCATGAACTCCAAACGCAGATTTAATCGACACAAGGATAGAGAATATGGATCCATACGGAATCTGGTGTTAGACTCGTGTCTGATATATGAGACGCTAGGCATAAATCAAAGACACAGATGCGGGTCTTAAAACTGCCTGGGATAACTTCAAGATGCAGAGTTTGTCACACCCACATATGAGATGCAGGGCTTATTATGTTCACGTTCAGAGAGCTCAAAAAGAGCAGACTTAAAATTCTCTAAGTCAAGAACCCCAAACCCGAGCTTCATATGCAAAACTCGCGTTTCAAGACCCAAACATAGAATTCACCACACTCGCGTCTAAAGAACTTGAGACTTAGACTTTGAAGTCAGTAAGCTCTTGTTTTATCAAGTAATGTGAAAGGCGCGTTTGCAGAGCAGGGATGCATGAATCCCGTGAAAAAGATTTCAGAAAGATATCAAGAGACGGAGTCTCTTCATGGACGGGGATGATAGAACTTCAAAGAGACCAAGCCTTATCATGGCAAAAGCCAGTTTCTACCCGAAGAAGAATTCTTTAGAAGTTGAACTTCATTTGTCAAGGCACAGCTGTGAAAACACTTAAAGTAATGCTTTTTAATCTTGAAATCACTTAACAGTGACGATCTTCGAAAAAGATTGAAAGAAAGTATGAAAGCTTTGGTTCTTTTTGTTCTTCAGAACACATGCCCTTGAAGGGAAGGTGGACAATCAAGACGAAGTCCCTCAGAACGCATGCTCACATAGAAAAACAGTTAAGATGAATGACTGTTAAGAGGCTGAGGCCTATTCATAGGCTCGCTAGAAGGCCTATAATTAATGGCATAAAATCAAAGCCATCAGCCTTAATTCCTACGCGAATATCAAATCTAATGTGAATGAGACACGTGGATTTTTACCCCAGGAAACACTAAAGATACAAGTCCCCAACCGTCAACGCCAACTTTACATTGAAAGATCCAACAAAATCTTTAAGACAGATTGCATGTGACACTTTGGAGGCTGCGTCCTGAAGTCCGCGCCCATTCACTAAGCTTCAAAGCTGCGTCCTAAAGTCCGCGTCCTTTCCTAAAGGCTGCGTTCTAAAGTCCGCACCCATTCACTAAGCTTGAAAGTTGCTTCCTGAAGTCCGCGTCCTTTCCTGAAGGCTGCGTTCTAAAGTCCGCGTCCTTTTGAAGGCGGTGTTCTGAAGTTCGCATCGTTTCACAAGAAGTGAAGGCTCCGCCCTGAAGTCCACGTACTTGCACAGACTTAAAGATTGCGTCCAGAAGTCTGCGACTTTTCACAAGCCTGAGGGCCGCATTCCCTTTATCAAATTGGAGAAAGCAGAGTCACATCCTCTCAATGATCCAAAGCCGCATTCTCTCAGTGACCCAGAGCCGTGTCCTCTTAGCGATCCAGACCGCGTCCTCTCAGTGATCCAGAGATGCGTCTTCTCAGTGATCCAGTGCCGCGTCTTCTCAGCGATCCAGAACTACGTCCCTCAATAATTCAGAGTCACGTCTCTCTTGATAAATCAAAGCCGCGTCTCCACTACAAATGAGAGTCGCGTCCCAATCACAAACTCAGTGCAGCCTGAGTTTATTTTCTATCAGTCATGGCCACGTCTCAACAAAAATAACTAAGGACAGCGTTTGCACAATAGTCAAAGATTGCGACTATGAAAGCTGAGTTCATCCAAGTGACAAAGAGTCAGTCTGATTCTCAAAGGCAAAGAAAAATAAATACGAGACAAAAATTTGATAACTTTTATTATTTGATAAAAAATGATAAAAGTATTACAAACACTCTCTTATTTAACAAATAGAGTGTTATGAAAATGAGAAAATACAAAGGGGGAAGAAGGCTAATAATCCTGCTCCGCCAAAGAATAGATTCGTTCCCAGAGGCGCTGCATCTCTTGCTGGCGTGCCTTCTCGACTTCCGCCTAAGCATGAACCCGCAACTCTTCCTCTGATAGGAATCTTTTCATAGCCAGCTGTGTCTAAAGAGACTCCAACCTGGAGGAATAGGCAGCAAGATCTTCTTGGACCTGTTTCTTGACAGCCTCCAACTCTTCCAGTCTTTTTCTGGCGACAGCAAGCTTCTGCTCGTTGACTTGAATCAAAACTTGCACCTTAATAATAGTTGCTCGAGCAGTGGCAATGACTTGTTCCGCACTCTTGGTAACGATATCAGATTCCTTCGAATCGTCAACCAACCTTTGGTAGTCGACTTGAAAGTTGTGGAGATGATGGGCCTCTTCAGCCATCTGCTCTCCATCTCTTTTCGCTCATATTTTTGAGCGGCGAGGAGCTTACTCAGCGTTGATCGAGCCTCATCCATCAAGCTAGCCTTTTCCTGGGTCTTTAGTTCTTTCAGGCATATCCCCAGTTGTTCAATGATTAGTCTCTAATATTGCATAATTTTTACCACATCTTCACATTTATTTTATATAAAATATTGCTAATAATGGTTTGCTTGTGTAATCTTAGGTCCATGGTGTGGAATGAAAAAGAAGACCCAAAATCACCATTTAATGGATGATTAAAGGCCTTCAAGATAGCCATTGACCTTAGAGGGTGATTCTGTCAGACCTGGGTGCTCAAATCTGAAATCCAGAAGGTACAACAGACAGGGGACCGAAGCGATAGCGTACAATAGGCGGCGCTGCACGCACCGCTCTGGTATAGCTGCGGAAATGCGGCTTTTGCCACATTTCCGCGGCCGTATTGGCGCGGCTGCGCCAGTGCTTTGGGCCAAGGTTTGTCCCCCTGGCCCCCTTTCTCCTGATGCCTATAAATACCCCCTTAGGGTTCTTCAGAAGGAGAAATGCAGAGAGTTAGGGTAGTTTTCTTCTTCATATTGTAGTTTAGGATAGTTTAGGTTAGTTATTCTTCTTCTTCCTCCTTTGTATTTTCTATTTCTTGTAGATCTTGTTATAGGAGAGAGAGTGGTACATGGTTGAAAAGCAAGAGTGCTTGTAATAGAAGGTGACAATTTATGAAAGGTTCTCTCTTTACCTCTCTTTATTTTCTTCTCTCTAACTCTTTTTACATGTTTATCTAATTTTCTCTCATAGCAACTAACTACTAACCACTAACTTGCTAACTTCTTACTTGATAATCCACATGAATCTAATAGCCTCTACTTGGCCTTGCTCTTGATGGAGCCATTGATGGCTCATGATGATTGATTCTAACACTCTAACATCCTAACTCTCTAACAAGCTAACATTACTTTATTTCATGCTTATTCTTGTTTAGTTTTGATGGTTTAAGTGCAACTTGCACTTGTTTGTTGAGTTTGGATGTGATGAGTCAGCATATGGGTCATTTTTTGAAACGCTCTTGAACCAAGGACTAGTTATGGCCAAGGATACAAGTGAGGCAACTGTCACTAAGAGGTTAGCATAGTTAGTGGAGCCAATAGTAGTTAGTAACATGGGTTTTCTTTATCTTTTTACTTTATTTTAGATATATAAACAAAAATCACAAAAATCATTTCTTTTATGTTTCCCACTTCTTCGTGTTTCACCGTATTCTTCTCTTTTCATTCTTTGTTTTCTTTTCTTTTCATTTTTTCAAACATTGAAGAACACTTAACATACACGTGAACATTCCGGTGAAGCTACTATCGCTTCCTGTCCCTGTGGATTCGACCCGTTTAGCCTCTATGCTATAGCGAAAATATCGAGGAAGCCAAAGCACGCACTTTTAACTCGTGATTTCAAAATATACACTTTTCGTGCGCAGTTTTCCTCCGATCAAATTTTGGAGCCGTTGCCGGGGATGAGAACGGTTTGACTTCAAATTTTTGTTAACTTTTCTTCTTAATTTTTGGTGTGCAGGTAAAAGTTTTAGCATTACAGAAGTCCACACTTACTTTTGTATGATTGGGTAAATTTTTTTATATTCTTATATTCTGCTGCTAGTTTTTATTTATATTACCTATGCACTGTAATAATTTCAAGAACTAAGATACTAAAATTGGATGCTTTAAAATGATTTAGACATTTGCATCTAGGCATGTGTCGATTTTAATTCCGATATACTGTATTTTATTCTTGTGTTGTTGTGATCTTGACGGAGGTGTACATTTTGCATTGCATATAGTTAGGACAAACACGTGGGTGATTTACTCTCTTTGTGTGTTCATTATTATATATATTGCACACTTGCGAATTGAACTTAAGGACAAAACTCAATACAATATAAGGTGGGGAAGTCATTACCCTTCCTTAGCCCAAAAATCACCTCCCCATTCACACAACCCAAGCGTTATAAAACTTACTAGATGTTGGCCCCTAGGGACATCTTGAACTCATTTAAGAGATTGATTTAAGGAGAAAGTTTTTAGAAGTTGACCCTTATCAAATCGGTGTCGAAGGTTAGGGATTGAGAGACGAAACCTCGAAGAACAGTGATTTGGCATAATTAGGCTCGTTGCTCCGGCACGGATACCTCCCACTGATCTTGCCTCTACCTGGCCGATTAACTCGTGGTCAGATTCTGACAATGTACCTCCCCGTAGACAGTCTAACCAACTAGGATTCGTCTAGGTCTAAGTCAACCCTAGCATAGGCTTGTTTTCTTTTTCTTTTTCTTTATTTGTTTGTTTGTTTGTTTTTTGTAAATTATGAAGTAGATTTTAACAACAATAATTTTTTCAATCGTAATATGAATCCATATTTCACCCCGACCTCATTTGACTCGGATAACTCTGACCCGGCTATGTACAACATGAACCAACCATATATGTCAAATTGGGATTACCCGCCTCAATATGTGCCCAATCCCAATACTATGAACAAGAGTGGAATAATCATCACCACTCTTCACAGAGTTAGTGGGGATACAACTCGCCCGAGTCATATGGTCAACCACCTTACCAACATCAAGCTTCATATACTCCTTATTCCGAACAACCATTAGAAGAACCAATTTACTGGGAAAAAAGGATGGAAGCTTTAGAGGACTCGAGCGTCGAATTCAAAATCTAGAAGACTCAAAATCCCATCAAAGTTTTCAAATCCTAGATCTTTACTTCATTTTCCATGTCCCACAACAAGAAGAACATACCAACTTCGAAAAGAGTACGGAATCCATAATTCAATTTCAAAGCGATCCTTTCAATATAATAGAAACTAGACTTAGTCGATTGGAAAACATGTGTAGGAATAAGAAAACTCTCCCTACCCAATCTTCGACTACTCCTAACACTTCTAATTATATTGATGAAAATAAAAAATCATGGAACCTTGAAGACTTTGACTAAGATTTAATTTCATCACAAAATCTTGAACTTGACCAATATTAACCCATTGACAAATAGGCAAGTTTTCATTTCAATGAAATTGAACTTGAATATGAATGTGAACCTAACCCAAAACACTATGATTCAATTCCAATCTTTGAATCTATGCTGACTCTGGAATTTTTACCCAAGTTGGACCCATTGCCCGAGCCAACATTGATTCCTGTGTCCATGGATTTTGAAATTGAACCACTTCTTTTTGATAGTCACATTTCATTGATGGGAACAAAATGTGAAATTAAATTTTTGATTTGGACTCAACTCATGAACCTAAACTGACTCTCGAACCCAAAGTTGGATTTCCCGAGTTAGTATTGGTTCCCGAACTCTTCAGTCAAAACTCAAATCATCCATTTCACAAAATCACATTCTATTGTTGGACCAAGGTATTGACCAGAATGACTCAGTGATGATCTTCCAAGATTGATCATGTAAAGGGAATAGTTTTCATGATAGGATCTTTCATGATCCTATTAAAATGGGGATTGTAAATATGTTAATAAAAAGAGGCTAATAAAGGTGGATTCTGTGAGCCATCACATTATCTTGATTGGGTAACAACGCTTGGCCCAATTAGACCACCACCGGAGCCACCACCATGAGGTAATTTTTCTTCTCTTCCCATTTGTTTCATGTATGTACACATTCATGATACAATGAGGACAATGCATAAGATAAGTGTGGGGGAGGATTTACTAACATAGTTAGTTTTAAATTTTCTTTCTTTTACACTTCTTTTTAGGAAATTTTTAAAATTTTCATTTGTATAGGAATTCTTTTCTTTTCTTTTTACAAAATGTTTTGAATTAAGAGAAATAGTTTGATTTATTTTTCAGAAAATTAAGATTTTCTTAGGAATTAGGAAGACCTAAAATTATGAATTTTTAAACCAAGTCAAAATAATAGATCGTGTTTAAATTTTAAGATAAGAAAGTAAGATTGGAAAGATATTTTATCTTGAATTTTTTGCCTTAGATTTATGCACTTCACACTTACACAACTTTTTTGGGATTGAAACAATGCCATAAAAAAATGCCATAAAAAATATATATAAAAATGATGATAAAATCACTTATTGAAGTTGGGTAATTATGCCTTAGGAAACATGATTATTCACGCCTAAAACGGTGGATAAAAACAAAATAATCCCCTTTAGTTTTGTGGCCTTATTTACACGAGTCTTTAAGTCTGAGGTATATTTTCTCATCTGGTGCCCTAAACTATTTGGTTTAGGAGTCATCGGCTAAAGGCTCATTACCCGGGTAAGCTAGAAAGCCTAAGAAAACTAAGGGAAAAAAATGATATAAATAAATGGTATGAAAGTTAGAGTCAATATCCTAAAAATCTTCACAATTCACATAATGCATATGTTCTAAGAGTTTTATGAAAGATCAAAGAATCGATTCAATTTTAAATTCTTACATTTAATTTATAACAAGATTTTGCATTTTGAGTTAGTTTAAGGAAGAATAATTTCTGATTAACTTATGACCTTGGATCACTTAAATTTTCGCAAAAATTTCAACACTTTTCTCTATTTCAAAATGCACTTTCAAAATACTAACATTTGATTTTTTTTTTTATGAATTTTGTGGGTGTAATCCGCTAAAAACTCTCAGGAGACAACACTCCTCCTCTAGGGAAAATCTAGAGATAATTTTCTTAATTTTTTTACTCGGGAAGAGCAAAAGAAATGTGTGGGGGTGTGATTAGTCTCTAATATTGCATAATTTTTACCACATATTCACATTTATTTTATATAAAATATTGCTAATAATGGTTTACTTGTGTGATCCTAGTTCCATGGTGTGGAATGAAGAAGAAGACCCAAAATCACCATTTAATGGATGATTAAAGGCCTACAAGATAGCTATTGACCTTAGAGGGTGATACTGTCAGACCTGGGTGCTCAAATTTGAAATCCAGAGGTACAACCGACAGGGGACCGAAGGGACAGTGCACAGCAGGCGGCGCTGCGCACACCGTTCCGCCGCTTTTCCGCGGCCGTACTGGCGCGGCCGCGCCCAGTGCCTTGGGCAAAGGTTTGTCCCCCTAGCCCATTTTCTCCTGATGCCTATAAATACCCTCTTAGGGTTCTTCTGAAGGAGATATACAAGAGTTAGGGTAGTTTTCTTCTTCATGTTGTAGTTTAGGGTAGTTTAAGTTAGTTATTCTTCTTCTTCCTCCTTTGTTATTTCCATTTCTTGTAGATCTTGTAATAGAAGAGAGTGTGGTACATGGTTGAAAAGCAAGAGTGCTTGTAATAGAAGGTGATAATCTATGAAAGATTTTCTCTTTACCTCTCTTTGTTTTCTTCTCTCTAGCTCCTTTTATATGTTTAGCTAATTTTCTCTCATGGCAACGAACTATTAACCACTAACTTGCTAACTTCTTACTTGATAATCGATATGAATCAATAGCCTCTACTTGGTCTTGCTCACGTAAGAGCCATTGATGGCTCATGATGATAGATTCTAAGACTCTAACATCCTAACTCTCTAACAAACTAACATTACTTTATTCTATGCTTACTCTTGTTTAGTTTTGATGGTTTAAGAGTAGCTTGCTCTTATTTTGTTGAGTTTGGATGTGAAAGTTATTGTATGGGTCATGATTTGAAATACTCTTGAATCAAGGACTAGTGATGACCAAAGATATATGTGAGGCAACTATCACTAAGAGGTTAGCATGTTAGTGGAGCATTAGTAGTTAGTAGCGATGGGTTTTCTTTTTCTTTTCACTTTGTTTTAGAAATATATCAAAAACCACAAAAACCATTTCTTCTATGTTTCCCGCTTCTTCGTGTTTCATCGTAGTCTTCTCTTTTCATTCTTTATTTTATTTTATTTTCTTTCTTTCAAATACTGAAGAATACTTAACACATACGTGAACATTCCGGTAAAGTTTCTATCGCTTCCCGTCCCTGTGGATTCGACCCGTTTAGCCTCTATGCTATAACGGAAGTATCGAGGAAGCCAAAGCACACACTTTTAACTATTGATTTTGAAACATACACTTTTCGTGCATGGTTTTCCCCCGATCAATGAGCTTGTGGTGGCACTGATCCTCTCGGCAATCTCTTCATTAGTGCAAGAAGCCAGACTAGTCACTGGGTTAGACTTTTCATTTATGTTATTGAACAGGTAGCTCGCCCAGGATATCTGTTTAACGCCCCTGTTCCTCCAGATGGATATTTGCCCGCAGATATGGATGTGACATAACACTTCTCAATAAGTCTCATACATCTGAGGATCCTTTCTTTTCAATAGGTTAAGCTCCTCAGTAGTCGGGACATACTCTTCATATGGGGCATCTCCAATCACTAGCCCTGAGACTTCATATAACTCATGAAGAGCGAGCCCCATCTCTCCAACTAGAGTAAAAAATGTGCCCGTCAGAGGATTGTAATGCTCCAAGATGCCATAAAAGTGGTGAGAGCTCTGCGGGAGGCCATACTGTATGACCCTAATTGAATGGTATAATCCGACCTGATTTAGCAAATCTCCAAGCTCAGCGAGAACAAATCCAACCATCCTACCCCACCATGACTTGTCGGTAGAGTGGACCCACCCGAGCGGACGAAAGTCAATGGGAAAATCACCCCTCACCTTCAGGAATTGATTGATGAAGGTGGTGGCCAACTGAGCGGTTTCTCCTTTCGTATACTCGATCCTGACCAATCTGGGATGTAAACCGAATACATCTTTCCCGTGGTTGGCAGGGTATGCTTCCTTTACACCCAATTTGTCGAGGGAGACGCCGGAGATGGACTGAGAAATGTCCCACTCCATTGCGCGGTGTACCGACGTATATTGAAGATCGGCTAAGGGGTACATCCTCTCCATGTTGGGAGGAAAAAATCTCCTATCCCCAATCTGACGGAGCCGCTTATAGTCTTCGTCATACAAAACCCTATCTTCCTTAGTGATAGCGTCACCAAAGAAGAAGTCAGGTTTCTTCAGCACAACATGGGTGTCAGACTCGAATAGCGCACTGGTCATGATCTCCCGAAAGGTCAGCATACTCGGGTTGCTGAGCCTGTTCCAACGCTCTCTTAACTTCAGAGCAAACACTAGAGCAGTTCTTAGAAGCACGAAGGCCAAATTCGGATCAGCACCACCTACGTATCCAAAATGACACTTCTTGGACAGAGGATTGGAGGAATATCACATTGCAAAGAGGACAACACATAGTCAAAAATCTAAAAGAAAATAACTAAGTGTTTGAAGTCAGACGCATGATTGAGTCTAGACGCGGAGATCAGCAAAACCTGCATCTAAACTCAAAGACACGAGGCTCGCATAAAGCCCGCGTTTTAAAATTTCACAACTTAGAAATTTCTCTAAATGTTGGACACAGAAGCAAAACTCAGTGAAGCCCGCGTCCAGTTTTAAAGATGCGAGTTTCACATGAAGTCCGCGTCTGAACTATCCCCAACTATCCCCCACTTAGAGAAATTCTCTAAAGTGTTGGGATCAAAACGCAAGGCTCAATGAAGCCCACGTTCAACAAGTAGACACAGATTCAAGATAATGAAGCAAAGACGCAGAGGTCGTTAAACCCGCGTCTTGCCTACTAACGCAAAAGCCGCGTCTGAATATCAAAAACGTGGATGTAAGCCTCGCATTGGCGGTTCAGTTTAGAAGAGACTTAAGAGTTAAGATAACTGTTCAAGCCCTTTAATGGTGAAAACCAGTTCAAATAGTTTTTACCTGAAATGGGGGCTTTCTGCATGGAAGAGCCGCCCATTTAAACCTCTGGAGTGATAGTGCTCAACGACGAAGCCACAGGTTTTGTCTTCGAGGCCATTTCGACCATGAATTCTATATAAAAGACGAGAGAAGGAAGAAAAAAGCTTGGAGCTTTTCTTAAGTTCTGAAAGTCCTCGACGCAGGGCTCAGTGGAGAAGAAAAAAGTCTAATGATGACTCTTGAGAGACTGATGTCTTTTATAAACACAGTAATCCACAAAGATACGCGGCACATGTCTCGAGCCCAATCTCCTCCTAACGCGTGGCACGCGCCTTGAACGCGAAAATCGCGTATTAATGGAAAGGCGTCTCTTCAAGCTCCACTTGATATGGGGCACGTGCCTTGAACGCGATCCTCACGTATTAAGGAAAAGACGTCTCCTTAGCTCCGTCAGACACGTGGCAATGCCCCAGAATGCAAGCCTCGCGTTTAATAGGCTGCGTCTTTTTAAAGAAGGACCGCGTCACCACCTTGAAGTCTGCGTTACTTCAACAAAGTGAGAGATGTGTCTCCACTTTAATGTTCGCATCTCTCCAATATAAAAAAAAAAGAGAAAGCCTCATTTCTACTTCAAATGAGGTTTGTGTTTTCAAGGCAACATGACCTCTGCGTCTACAAGATTGCGTTCAGTCTTTATTTCTGCAATCAGTTCAATAGTATACTGGCACAAGTACATGACTGTTTACCCCAAGTTCAACAATACACCAACAATGAGATCAGAGCGCTGAGGAGATCTGGACTGCGTATCCAGATACTCACAATGATCATTTTTGATGGCTTCAAAGAGTTAACAGTACACTCAAGGAGACCAAAATCTAGACACGATCAAGCTCAAGATATCTCAGAAGATTGTTAATCCAGTCTTGAGAGCATTGCTGCTAAGAGAAAAGTCTAAAGTATTTCGAAACCCGTCTCAGTCAACCACGAAGTTTTGAAAACTTTGGAGGGGGTTTTGTAGACTGTCTAAAAATCACTGAAGACAAGTCATCAGAGAGCAGAGTCTATATTCCAGACGAGAGGCTAATCATAGCCACTCGTGTAATACCAAGACGTAGAGTATGAAGTCCGCACCTCAACATCAGTACAGTACCAAGACGCGAGGGTCGAAGCCTGCATCCTAGCTGCACTGTAATCACCATGACGTGAAGCTCGAAGCCCACGTCCTGACATCACTGCAGTACCAAGACGCGAGGTTCGAAGCCCGCGTCTCAACATCACTACAATCTCAAGACATAGATCCTGAAACCCACATCTAGCAAAGGTTCAGAGTCGGCATCTAAAACGCGAGGCTCGAAGCCCGTGTTCTGACTATAGAGAAGCCATGCGTCTCAGTTCTAACTGCCCTCATTACTGTGTCAATTATTGCCCACGTAATGAGGGGAGTTAACCACCATTATGGAGGGTTTTTAGGGGACAGTTTTACCCCTGAAGTCCCTATAAATAGCTCAGTTTACTATTGAAGAGGGGTCGGAAGTTTTGAAAAAATAAGAATCTTTAGCTAAGAAATACAAAAGAGTTCAACTCTTCTAACAACTTGCTGAGTACAAGTTTGTTCTTCCCTCAAGTCTCCTTGAGATTTTATTGGACAGGAGCTGTGCTACCCTGTCTATAATCCAAAGAGAAGATTCCCAGAAGATTGTGATATTCACCCGGTCAACGAAAAATAAGATTCACTTTTCACTGCTACATCAAGAACCCAGCATTAAATAAAAAAAGATTTGAGTTTGAACATCTTCTCTCTCTTGTAATCAAATTTTTGAGATTGTTGTAATCTTTCGTTGGTTCAAGAAAATTTTATTACGATCCTCTAAATTTTTCCCTGTCCAACACTAAGTATCAGAATATCTATTTCATTAGTCGACTAATTTTGTGGGTAAGTCAACTAGTCTGCTCCTATATCAATTAAACTAGTTTCTGTTTTGATCTATTAGTTGACTGGTCTGAGTTACTAGTCGACTGGTATATTATTTTATTAGTCGACTAGTCTTATGTATAAGTCGACTAATCAGCATCAATCAAGTTTTTCTTTTTGAAATAAAATACTATTTGAGAGGAGACCAAGTTGCACTTTTCTTCTCTCGTATGAAATATTTGTGCTTGATGCATTGGGTTCACATTTGGGCTTTGGGTTTAAACCCAATAAGAGAGTGTTTATAACCTAATAACTCATATATATTCACATATAGACTTGTGTCATTCTGGAAGTGCCGAATCCTTCCCACTCATATAGACATTATGACATCCATGTAGACTATCTAAAAATCACTGAAGACAAGTCATCAATTAGCAGAGTTCACACTTCAGACGCGAGGCTAATCAAAGCCATTCATGCAATGCCAAGACGCAGGGCTCGAAACTTGCACCTTTGCATCACTGCAATGCCAAAAAACAGAGCTCAAAGTTCGCGTCTCAACACCACTGCAGTGCCATGACACAGAGCTCGAAGCTCGCATCTCAACACCGCTATAGTGCCAAGATGCAGAGCCTGCGTCTCAACACCACTGCAATGCTAAGACGCAGGGCTCGAAGTCCGCATCTCAGCACCACTTTAATACCAAGATGCAGAGCTTGAAGCCCACGTCTCAGACGCAAAGCTCGAGACACACATCCAACATCACATCAATGAGGAATACAGAGTTTGAGACTCACATTTCAACACTACAGCAGCACCTAAACGTGGAGCTTGAGGCCCGCGTCCAACAGCATCTCAATGGCTAAAAGCAGAGTCAAGCCTGCGTTTCAACTGCAAGTGAGCTCCGCATCTCAGTTGTAACTGCCTTCATTACTGGGTCAGTTACTGCCCACGTAATGAGAGGAGTTAACCCCCATTATGGGGGTTTTTAGGGACAGTTTTACCCCTGAAATCCCTATAAATAGTTCAATTTGCTATTGAAAAGGGGTCAAAATTTTCAGCTGAGGAATATTGATAAAGAGTTAAATTTTTCTACTAACTTGCTCAGTTCAAATTTTTGCCTAAGTCTTGATTGAGGTTTAACCTGCACACAAGAAATATTGAATTTCAGAACTTTATAATAGTAGTGCAAGGTACTCAATGCTAGTGATAGCAAGTGTCTATGCGGGTCGTGATCCTCAAAGAGGGACTAACGATGAAAGCTTTTTGCAAGTTCTCTTTTAAGTTACAAAAAATGGTTAAAGTTCTTCTTTTAGTTCTTGAAAAGAAAAAAATAGGTTATATTAAATGGTAAAAGTGGTAGATAGAAAGAGATGGTGATTTTGTACGAAGAAAGTGAAAAATAGTAGAGATTTGGTGATGGAGATGATCTAAACTAAAGATTAAAAGAAAAGAAAGAAAAACTAAAAGAACTTACCTACCTCTTCTGATTGATGACTTACCTGGAATCCTTACATATTTACCTTAATCTGGAGGCGATCATCACATAACTCATAAGGTTAACTCAGTCCCAATTCACATTACATCATCAAGGCTTCTTCGAGCAAGTATGAAACGATACAAACATAGGGGAAAATCCATCATCATGAGCTATCGATGGCACTCGCTAAGGCAAGACAATACCATATTTGACTCATTTGAACTATCATCAAAACCAAAAGAGAAAGAGTAAAAAGAAGAAGGAGAATACAAAAACAAAGAAGAACATAAAAAGGTTACCCTTTTATTGCTTGCAGAAATGATAGAAGAAAGGAGGAGATTATATCGGTGTTACTCTCAACATAAGTCTCTCTTTTACTTACATGAATCTTAGTCTAACCTATGCTTACAAAGAAATAAAAATTACATAAAATAAAAATAAAAACCTGCACTAAAAAGAATGAAAAAACTAGCCTAAGAATCTATCTCTGCCTAATCGTTCCCTGTACACTAAGAAATCCCAGTATTTATAGACAAAAACCAAAAGGGGGGAGTGTGAGAAGATAGGGGAGCAAAACGCTCCCCTATTGTTGCAACAAACCCACGGATCTGTGGCTTTGGTCGCGAATCCATGGCCAGGATGTGGCCAGATGGCCACATCATGGGCGCAGATCCTTTCCTCGCTTTGTTCATCCATTTATCCAAAAAGATATATCATTTGATCTTCTGATTTTGATGATTCTTCTGTTGATTTTCGGCTTTAATCACTTGATTTGTAGAGATCTGATTTAATTGATTGATTAATTGGTTTTATATTCTTTGATTTTCTCTGATTTATCCTGATTTTTGATTTGAATTATTTCTGAATTAAATTAGAATTTTGATGGGCTTTTGGGCTCGTTTTCTCTTCCTTTTCCCTTAGTAATGGGCCTGCACATTATTAAATAAAATAAGACTAAATAATAGGGTTTATTATATAATAGATATGAGAATGTGATAATATATATGCAATATTAGTGACTGATCATGTCTCTTTGAGATTTCATTATATAGGAGTTGTGCTACTCCATCGTGATCCAATGAGAAGATTTTCAGAAGAGTTTGATGTTCACCCAGTCAACGAAAAATAAGATTCACTTTTCACCGCTACACAAAAAACTAGCCTTAAACAAAGGGGAGATCCAACCATTTTTTCCTCTTTTGTAATCGGATTATTGATCTGTTGTAATTTTCTTTACAATCAAATAAAGAATTTACACGCCCTTTCAATTTTTTCTGAGGAAAAATGAGATGGCGACTCTGCTGGGGATTACTTTCTCCACTGATGAGCATGTTGCAGTGCAAGATGATGTCAGTTTTATGAGAAAAACAGTCGAGTCACTTGTTATGGAATTTAATTAGGCAAAGTATGAAGAATTCCTCTCTTCTGGCTCCAAGAGCCCCAGGGTGGCATGGCAGTACTACAGGATCTCCTTGAAGATCCGCTCTCAAGTCCCTTCGGAGACTTCTACAAAGATGACCTGCGTAAACAGTGCCATTTCTAGCCGTGTCGCGGGCGTGGTCCGCGTCAATGTCTCCCACGAGACCTGCGAGGCCAACGTCGTTGAAGGCCAATCTTGCTCCGCCCCTTCTCTTCCTCAACTCTAGGCTATCGGGGGTTTCCAACAACCCATGAAGCATAACCAGAATGTTGAACATCGATAAGGCGACACACACATCGATTACAGATGTAAGAAGCTGGAAAAATCATTTATCCAGCAGATACAAGACGCGAGGCTCATACTGGCGTCTCTTCTGAACCGCATCAGACGCGCGAAGTCAGCGTATGGATACCAAGACATAGAGCTCAAGAGGTTCATGTTTCTGAGGCTTCACCTCATAGACACGATATTCAGCAATGCGAGGTCCGCTTGTCTTCTTATAAACACGAGACCCGCGTCTTTATGACAGAACACGAGACCTATAAAGTTCGCGTTTCTCAGGTGTCGCCAAACAAACGTGACAATCAATAACGCGAGGTCCGCATCTCTTCTCAGCAGAGGCATGAGATTCGCATCTCAAAGCCAAAATGCGAGAGCCGTGTCTGTTCTACAAAATGTGAACACCGTGTTGTTGGCCCAGAGGCCCTTCACTCTAGTTATGATGATGATTAACTCATGTAGTTATAGTTTACTAATAATCTTGTGATATTAAGTTTCTGATATTTGATCAAGATATTAGTAGGTGATTAGCTTCAACAAAAGTGTTTTGAAGCTTTCACATGTAGATTCAAGAGCTCGAGCGTCAAGATCGCATCTAGCACTCGGTTGGAGTCAAGCTCGGTGGATCGTGTTTGGATCGAGTCAGCTTGGAGACAAGAAGACTTCAGTTTGTTTTTAAGTTAGTGTTTAGATCTTATGTAAAGATTAGATAGTGTTGATATGCTCAAGTTCACATACACACACAAGTTTTAAAGTTTATTAGTTTTGGTTTTCGGTTTAACTGATTTTGGATTTCATGTCAAAAACATAGATATATATCGTTATATGTATATTAGATTCTATCCATATACAATATGCTTCAAAGTTATTTCAATATCATGTTATTTATATTTACATGAGTTTTGAAGAAAACGGATTTCCATTTCAAAAATCTAACTTTTCGAAAATACCGATTTTGTATTTAAGCCTAATTTCAATATCACAAAAATGATTAAAAATGTTTGTAATATGTGTTGAATTTTAGTCACATATATTTGTATTTCAAAGATCTTAAAAAGAACTTATTTTTGTGAAATTTATGTGATTTTATGGGATTTAATTGAAGGTAAAATAACTATTTTTTAATCCCTTAAACAGTATTGACCTGGACTTCTGCCGGTCGACCGGCCAGTGGACCGAGGCAGAAGCCGGTCGACCGGTTCGGTCGACCGACATGCACAAACATGCATGGTAGTAGTAGCTGGTGGGTCGGTCGACCGAGTCGGTCGATCGCCAGAGGGCTCTGCTCTCTGGAATTAGCCCCGGTCGATTGGGCGGTCGACTGGCAGAGAGCATTTGCTCTCTGTATCCAGTCTCGGTCGACCAGGCGGTTGACCAGAGGCACAACGGTCGTAAAAATGACCGTTAGCCGGTCGACTGAGCGGTCGACTGGAAGGTCATTTCTGACCTTTCCTGGCTGCCAACGGGCAGAATTTTGAGAGGGTATAAATACCCATCTCTTGAGCTGGTTTCTTAATGATTTTAGAGAGCAAAAAATTTCTTATCTTTCTAAGTGTTTTACTGCAAGTTTTTAAAAGAGTTTTGGGCTTAAAAATTTTATCTTTATTTGTTTTTAAAGGGTTGAAAAATTCAAAGAAAAATAGAGTCTTTGGGAATTGATTTTTGATCTCCATTTCTATAGCTATCTAGAAGTTTTTCCAAGAGTTTTTCTTTGTGATTTGATTTCCAAACTCTTTATTTTCTCACACTTGAGCTATCATATCTGTCCTATCTATAGGATCTAGTTTTGTGAGAAAAATTGGTTTGTAGTCTTTGAGATCATCAAGTGTTGTAACCTTCCTTATATTTGTTAGTATCCCTCTTGTGTAAAGGTGATTGTGGAGGTTGTGTTGGTATCCCTCTAAGTGTAGAGGTGATTGTGGTTGGAATGTTGGCTTTGAGCCTTATCTCTCTAGTGAGAGGTTGATCTTGTTTTGGCTAAGTTCCCATCCTTCTAAGTGTAGAGGTGATAGTTGTTGTGCCTTGCCTCTTGTGTGGAGGTTGTATTATTTGAGAGAGGAGTTGTGTACTCCAAAATTGTATTATCCAAATCCTCAGTGGAGGTTCTCTGTGTGGGAAGTCCTGTGTGGACGATATAGTGAAAATCCTTCTGTGAGAAGGCGGGGACGTAGAGCAGTGGCTCGAACCTCGAAACATATCCTGTTGTTTGCGATTGATTCATTATCTCTTAACTCTCTCTTATTGTGCCTTGCATTATTTCATATTGTTCATATCATACTTATATGCTTGGTATTATTTGTGTGTCTCACTTTTGTTGAACTAAGAGAGCTTTACATAGCACCTCAACTCTTATTTAGAGGAATTTAGAGGAGATAGTCCAGAGCCTTCACCGAGAATTCAGCTACACTCTTTGGTTACACTAAATGTGTTGCAATTTACTTTTAATTCTGCATCATTTGTTATTAGATTAGCCTTACACCTATTCACTCCCCTCTAGGTGTACTTTTAATTGGTATTAGAGCCTACACTCCTGATATTAGGTTTAACCACCTAGGAGTGAGATCTTGGTTAGCTAATCTAGACTTGCATTTGCACACTTGTTTGTTTACACATACCCATGGACTACCTTGTCCCTCGCATGTTTGATGTTGCTTACATTGATATGTGGAAGCTTAGAATGTGTATGTACCTAAAAACTCTAGGAATGCATGTTTACCTTGCCGCTACAAAGAAATCTTATCTTGGTAATAGCAAACATATAGAGGCTAATGCACAAGCCCTAGAGGCACTTAGAAACATACTAAGAAAAGATTATCTTTCTATGGTTTCTCATTGTGATTCTGCCTTTGCAGTGTGAAACACCTTGACCTCTCCAAAGCTTCAAGCACCAAACATTGTGGAGAAGGAATCTAATGGAGATGAGTCCGACCCACATTGCTACATGTCCAAGGGAATGATTCCCATGAGGTAAACTCGGACACCCATCTAGATGATTGTGCTAGTTCTTCTTGTAGTGATGATTATATTGATGCCGATGCATTAAATGAAGAACTATCTCTTGTTTGTGAAAACCTATTAGAAAAATACTAACTCTTGAAAAAGAAAATCTTTAAATTAAATAAAAATAAGGATTTGTTTTCGAAACTTGATATTGCTTTGCAAGAGAGGGATGAGATTTCAAATGAAAGGGACTCATTAAAATCCCAACTTGATCTTGCCCTAAATGAAAACAAAATCTTAAAAAGTAAAATGATTGTGATGAAGTTTTGAAGAAAATGAAGTTCTATCTTCAAAACTTATTTTTGTTTTAAAAGAAAATGATTATTTGAAAAACAAAATTATTTCTATTTCAAAGGAATTGGATTTGATTTCAAGTAAAAATAAATCTTTAAAAAATGATCTAGATACTCATGTTTGTCATGCTAGTGTAGTTTCATCATCTAGTATACCTATTGCATGCTCCACCTCTTCTTCTACTATTGAAAATGATATATGTTGTTAAAGAAGAGTGTTGATTGTTTGGGCTCCACTTTGAGCCATTGTGCCATGAATTGTACACGGTTGGAATTCATGTTTTGTAAGAAACATGCTCCTCAAATGCATGCATACCACACACGGCATACACATGCTCATCATGCTCACATACATGATTCAAAGTATGCTCATATGTACACTTTTTCACATTGTGGACGTAAGGGCCACCTTGAAAAGTTTTGTTATGATAGAGTACATAATGTAAATTTTGCAAATAGATTTGTTTGGGTTAGGAAAGGTACTAACCCCCATGACCCAATAAGGTATGGGTACCAAAAGCCACTCCCATTTTATTTGATGTAGGTGTGGGCTCTCGCTTGACGTGAGAGTAATGGTGCCTTGAGATGAATGCGTTCCGAGCTATATGGTAACAATTTTGGATGCATCACTTTTAAGGAAAGTTTGGTGGGAAGACCACCATGGTTTGGAGACCTAGAAATAAGTCCTATTAGTTTGGTAACTATTTCTAACTCCTTATTAGTTTACATGCTTTCATATTGTTGATTTTTAGCATGTTTTGGTGTTTTATGATTATTATGCTAAATGCCATGATAATTAGACTTGTGACATACATGTAGAGTAATTGAGATACACCCATGTTCATATGGATCCATATTTTATGTTCTCACTTTAGTTTTAACTATTGTGTATATCATAACTCTAAGGCATGTACATTTACATAATGATCATATTGATTTTTGTTTATGATTTTGTGCTTCATGCTTTGATTACATGTTTAAATGTAGTTTTTCATTAAAACTTATGTATATACTTGTACAACTAGTGAGCCACAAATTGATTATTATATGTTTGTACTTAATTGCTCATTTGTACCCATTAGATGTACTAATATAGCCTAGTTTTGATCATTCGTGCATTTTAACTTGTATTCCCTATTTTGTACATGTTTTCATATGTTTAACTTCATGTATATGTTATTTTGTTTAAACTTTTGATATATATATGTATACCCTTAAGTCATTTGCTTTTCATTCTCTATGGACTCATTTGTGTTTAGGGATATGTATGTATACTTGTAGTTTCAACATAACATACATATGCCTTGAAGTTTGAATTATTTTGGTGAAAAATTAAGTTTTTATATTTTTCATGTTTATAAAGGAATTTCATATTTAGCTACATTGCCTATTCCCATGATTTCATTGATTACATGATTCTTACACTCACATTATTCTTATTTACTCATGATTTTTATTTTCATGAGTTTATATGTGCTTTATAGACCTCGAATGTTGATGATCGTGTGACTTACATATTTTCATGAAAAATATTCATGTTTTATTCCTTGCTTAAAGGATTTCGCACTAGTTTTCAAATATTATCTTTAAACTAGTCATTATTCTTCAATTGGTAGAGTTTTCAAACATGTTAAATTATTTTCAAATCCTACTTTTGAAAACCTCTACCATCAAAGGGTGGCTGGTTGGGCGACCATGCCTTGTATGCTCTAATTGAAAATCTTTTTAACATGTGCATGAAAGGTAGGTATTATGAGTTATACATTTGATCCTCATAGTATTTTCAATTGGTATCTCAATTAATATTTTTATGTTTGTATACTCATTTGTGTTTTTCCATATATGTATGCTTCAACTTTCAAATAGTATCAATTTCGATTGGTATTTACATTTTCATACATATATATGTGATTTGATTGTGCTTACTATATCTTTACATCTTAAAGCACAAATTATGTTTATGCTAAGCTTGATTTAGTCCTTAATGACAATTATCTTTCAATTGGTATCTTATACAAGCTTATGCATGAATTTTTATTAGTATTTCATAAAGGGGGAGAAAATTTATGTTTTATCTTTCATTCGGTTTTATTTTCAAATTGGTATCTTACTCCCATTCTTTATGATGAAAATACTTTATTTTGGTATATGCTAACATTTCTCAATATTGATATCAATAATCTTAAATTGGTATTATTCTCAAATTGGTATCTTTATTGTAAAATGATTTGTATTTACCTAAAATTTGATTTGTATTTTTAATTGGTTTTTACTTACAATTGATTTGTTTATCCAAAAATTTGGTTTTTACTTACATTTGGTATGACCTTACAATTGGTATCAACTTATTAGTTTTAACTTTCTATTGGTATCAAAATTTACAATATATATTTTTCAATTGGAATCAAAAACATAAAATGTTTCATTTTCTATTGGTATCAAAAATATACAAGACATTTTCAATTGGTATCTTAAAAATTTTATTTATTTTCAATTGGTATCATAAATTGGTATCATAATGTTTCGATATATACCTTTATCTTAAATTTGTATATTTTCATTGATATTGTTTTGATATGTATTGCTTATATGCAAGGGAAGCTTAACATCTTCTTCATATATAGATTCATGTTGAGTGTATTTCATATTGAAGTGATTGACCTTTCTTTGGTATTAGTACACTTGTGTTGTAGGAGCTTCACGTCTCCTTTTATACATTGTATATTATGCTTTATGTGGTTAGGGTTTAGTCATCTCTTTTCATGTAAATGCATGTATGCAGGGGGAGTTAACTTAACGTCTCTCCTCTTCATGAATGTATATCGCATATATCTCTTTATTTGATTTGTCAAAAAGGAGGAAAAGATTTTTTTTAAAGTTTATTTTTGCCCCTTTGTTGATGATTGACAAAAAGGGGGAGAATGATTTTAAGTTTATATGCATGTTTAGAAATTGAGTTTATATATGTCTATTCTTTATGTTTATACGAAAAGAAAGAAAGGAATTTAGAGTTTCATATATGCATGTAAGTATTTGATGAGTTTTCTATATGCATGATTACTTACAATTAGTATCATATATGCATGTTTATTTTTGTAATTGGTATCAAACATATATGTTTTTGTTATGCAAAAGGGAGAAGCATTCTTCACTTATGCATGTTTGTGTTGAGCATTCATTGCATATCTTTATGATTATTGCTATGCATGAGTTAAGGGAGAGCTTCTATGAAGTTTAACTTTAATCTATGCATATATAACTCCATGAGTTTTGTCATCATCAAAAAGGGGAGATTGTTGGCCCAGAGGCCCTTCACTCTAGTTTTGATGATTAACTCATGTAGTTATAGTTTACTAATAATCTTGTGATATTAAGTTTCAGATATTTGATCAAGATATTAGTAGGTGATTAGCTTCAACAAATGTGTTTTAGAGCTTTCACATATAGATTCAAGAGCTCGAGCGTCAAGATCGCATCTAGTACTCGGTTGGAGTCAAGCTCGGTGGATCGTATTTAGATCGAGTCGGTTGGAAAGAAGACTTCAGTTTGTTTTTAATATAGTGTTTTGATCTTGTGTAAAGATTAGATAGTGTTGATATGCTCAAGTTAACATACACACACAAGTTTTAAAGTTTATTGGTTTTGGTTTTCGGTTTAACCGATTTTGGATTTCATGTCAAAAATATAGATATATATATATATATCGTTATATATATATTGGATTCTATCCATATACAATATACTTCAAAGTTGTTTCAATATCATTTTATATGTATTTACATGAGTTTTGGAGAAAATGGATTTCCATTTCAAAATTCAAGTTTTGAAAAATATCAATTTTGTATTTAAGCCTAATTTCAATGTCACAAAAATGATTCAAAATGTTTGTAATATGTGTTGAATTTTAGTCATACATATTTGTACTTCAAAGATCTTAAAAGAACTTATTTTTGTGGAATTTATGTGATGTTATGGGATTTAATTGAAGGTAAAATAACTAGTTTTTAATCCCTTAAACAGTATTGACCTGGCCTTTTGCCAGTCGACCGAGGCAGAAGTCGGTCGACCGGTCTGGTCGACCGATGTGCACAAACGTGTATGGCAGTAGTGGCTGGTGGGCCGGTCAACCGGGTCGATCGACCGCCAGAGAGCTCTGCTCTCTAGAACTGGCCCCGGTCGACCGGAAGAATGACCGGCAGAGAGCATCTGTTTTCTGTATCCAGTCCCGATCGACCTGGCGGTTCACCAGAGGCATAACGGTCATAAATATGACCGTTGGTCAGTCGACCGGGCGATCGACCGGAAGGTCATTTCTGACCTTTCCTGGCTGCCAACGGGCAGAATTTTGAGAGGGTATAAATACCCATCTCTTGAGCTGGTTTCTTAATAATTTTAGAGAGCAAAAAATTTTCTATCTTTCTAAGTGTTTAATAGTAAGTTTTTAAAAGAGTTTTGGGCATAAAGATTTTATCTTTATTTGTTTTTAAAGGGTTGGAAAAATTAAAGAAAAATAGAGTCTTTGGGAATTGGTTTTTGATCTCCATTTCTATAGCTATCTAGAAGTTTTTCTTTGTGATTTGATTATCAAACTCTTTATTTTCTCGCACTTGAGCTATCATATATATATCCTATCTATAGGATCTAGTTTTGTGAGGAAAATTGGTTTGTGGTCTTTGAGATCGCCAAGTGTTGTAACCTTCCTTGTATTTATTTGTATCCCTCTTGTGTAGAGGTGATTGTGGAGGTTGTGTTGGTATCCCTCTAAGTGTAGAGGTGATTGTGGTTGGAGTGTTGGCTTTGAACCTTATCCCTCTAGTGAGAGGTTGATCTTGTTTTGGCTAAGTGCCCATCCCTCTAAGTGTAGAGGTGATAGTTGTTGTGCCTTGCCTCTTGTGTGGAGGTTGTATTGTTTGAGAGAGGAGTTGTGTACTCTAAAGTTATATTACCCAAATCCTCAGTGGAGATTCCCTGTGTGGAAAGTCCTGTGTGGATGATATAGTGAAAATCCTTCTGTGAGAAGGCGGGGACGTATAGCAGTGGCTCGAACCTCAAAACATATCTTGTTGTTTGTGATTGATCCACTATCTCTTAACTCTCTCCCTCTCTCTCATTGTGCCTTGCATTATTTCATATTGTTCATATCATACTTATATGCCATGTATTATTTGTGTGCCTCACTTCTGTTGAACCGAGAGAGCTTTACATAGCACGTCAACTCTTATTTAGAGGAATTTAGAGGAGATAGTCTAGAGCCCTTCATCGGGATTCGGCTACACTCTTTGGTTACACTAAGTATGTTGCAATTTATTTTTAATTCCGTATTATTTTTTATTTGATTAGCCTTACACCTATTCACCCCCGCTAGGTGTACTTTCACATGTCTCTAAACCCTGTGTCCCTAAAACGTGCGTCTCGTAGTTATGACGCAAGGTTAACATTCGCTCTATGATAGCTAGGGTCAGAAGGGAGCTAAAAAGTCCTCATTCTCAGAGACTCGAGGCTGGTCTCTTCGATCCCCCTCCGGCGGATCTAAGGGATTACTTGACAAAGAAGAGGAGTGTTCATCAAATCACTCCACTATGCTACTGTGAATGGCTCATCACAGCGGTTCTCTCTGAATGTCATTACAAATATTCGATGTTCAAATGGTTATCATCTACGTCCATCTCTCGCTCGGCCAAGAGGCGTCGTTCCTGCACAAGGAGAACCTTCTCTGATGCGGAGTACCCTGAAGTTACTGTGAACGTCATGGGTCTAAGCACCACGCCAAGCAAAACTAAGGGGAAGCAGCCAATAGTCAGCTCTGACGAGTCTGACACCGAGCCGGAAGGAGTGTACCGGCATACCCGCACTTGAACTGGCGTGATAGCCCCAATGGACTACAATGCCCTAGCCCGGGGCATCGAAGTAAGTGAGTTACACTCTGCCATCACAAAATCACAGGCCTCAAACTCTTCTGTAGAGAAAGAAGCTTTTGCATATATGGCAAGCACTCCTGAAGAAATGGCCAGACGCTTTGAGCAGCAAGCTCAGACTCAGAGGGAGCAACTCGATATGATTTATGCTCAATAAGAATCTATTAACAGCCTCAAGTAAATGCTTTCGCAATTTCTTGAGGACAAAAGAAGCCTAAGGCAAAGATGCCTTCCAAGAAGTCCAAAGGCAAAAGGAAGGAAGGAGAAAGCTCGTCTTCTACACATACTAAGGAGGAGAAAATTCCAACTCTGAGTCTTCCAAGCCTCCATCCAAAGAGGGAGGTAATTCAAAGAATACAAGCACTCATTCCAAAAGAATGAGTAAACTGGAATAGTGTCTTGAAGCCCTCGCCAGTCAAAAAGGCCTACAAGAAGCAGGAGTGGTTCGGTCGTATCCGGCTGAGTGAGATCTTGTCCCGTACCCTCCTAAGTTCAAAGCTCTGACCCTGCAGGCCTTTGATGGTAAGGAGTCACCGAACCAGCACATATACTACTTCAAGTCTCAGGCAGGGAATATAGTATCAAATGATGCCATCCTGGCACATTTGTTCATCAGCACCCTGAAGGGGATCACTTTTGAATGGTTCATGAAGCTCCTAGAAGGCTCCATCAAGAACTGGGGTGATTTGGAGAAGCTTTTCCTTACACGCTTCTTCGAAGATGACTCAGAAATTATCATGCCACCTCTCTTGGTGATGAGGCAACGAAAAATAGAGTCAGTTAAAGCATTTATGGAGAGATTTTAGAATATGGCACTCCGATGTCCTAGCGGTATGACCCAGGCCACCCCGGTGGAAACATGCCATCACAATTTGCAAACCTCACTCCTAGCTCAGATAGAGGTAGCTGAAAGCCGTACTTGAAAGCAGTTGGTCCAGCAAGGTGAACAGGCGGAGGGTGTTTTCTCCAGGGTAAGGCAGAAGAAAACAAGCTCAGACTCGAGAAGTCGACAAGGCACGCGCCAGAAGCGTCTTTCCAAGCTAAAAGGAAGGACACACTGGTGACAAAGACAAAGTCTCCCTCTAAGCCCCAACTGGTTAGAGGTGGTAGCTCTTCAACCCAGTCATGCGCCAATAAGCAATACTCCTTCAAGGACAAGCATGTAAATTCATTGTTCAAGTTACTCAACAAGAGTAACAGACTGAAGCTTCCTGATGTTAGACGTCCTGAGGAGGTTGGCAAGACTGACTACTCAAATTATTGCTTGTACCATAGGATGCTGGGACATCCTACCAAGAGCTTTATGTCTTCAAAGATATTTTTCAAGTTTTGATTGATGCAGAGGTGCTCAAGCTTCGCCCGGAGCAGAAGAAAGTGACAACAAATATGACGTCATTTCTTCAGTTCGGGGTCTAGCCTCTAACACCGGCCGGAGTAGTTCCCATCCCGAAAGGGGAACTAAGGGTGCTCAATACAGTTCCACACTACCAGCAGGAGAAAGGTCTCGTACCTGTTTCTACTCCTCAGGGAGAAATTATGTGGGTTCATTCCGACCTCGTGGAAGGCTAATAGTGGACTATTGTTACCAGGAAGTCCAGGGGCAAAGCAAAATATTCGCCTTGTAATGTGGTGTATGCTTCCTCTCTGAAAGCAGAAACCAATGTTCCCTCGCTAATTGATTCAGAGGAGGAGACAATCGTCCTTTCTACAGAACCGAATGCGTCGCTCGTAGCAAGGACCCGCTCGGGTTCATCGTACTTGAAGAAATACAACAAAAGATAGCAAATCTGCATAAACCTGCCCCAGAGCCAACCAAGCAATCCACGAAGCAACCAATGGAGAAGCAAAAGGAACTTTGGTATGCCAAGGCCCTCCTGAAGAACAAAGCAGAATGATCTTTCACACCTTATCGCTTTGATGTCTTGACTCAACTGGCCAACATCCCGGCCAGGTCACCCTTTATGAGCTCCTGAGACTATCAAAGTCAATAAGGGAAGCTCTGAGAGAAGCTTTAGCTGATGTTGAGATCTTCATGGCCTGGATTCCGGCTGAACCACTGAAGGAAGATGAAGAAAATTGCCTTCACGCCTCTCAACATGCCCCCTACATAACCTTCACTCCAGACGACATGCAGGTTAAGGAAAAATATGATAGGCCTCTGTACTTCACAGGGTATATTGGATCGTCTGAAGTAAGCCGCATTCAGATTGATTCAGGATTCGCATTGAGCATCATGCTCCGCCAGGTTATGCAGCACATGGGAATCCCCACTCACCAATTGAGCTCCACTCAAACTACCATTTACAGTTTCAATGCCAATGGTACGCGCCCAATGGGAAAAATTAAACTCAAATGTCAGATCAGGGACTTAAAATCCGAGGTGACGTGCTATGTTGTCAACGCTGACACTTCATATAATTTGCTGCTGGGACGACTAAGGATTCATCGCAACTCTGTCGTCCCCTCTGCTCTCCATCAAGTCATGAAGTATGTTGACGGAGATGGAAAAGTCTGAACGCTTTTCGCCAAAAGGCATCCGTTCAAGGGGGTAGAAAACTACTTCACAGACTCCCTCCTGTCCAGGAGTCTCTGGAGATAGACGAGAATCTCTAGCCAGAAGAACTAGACTCCAGTAACGAAGCTGATAACGAGCTAGAGGCAGAAGAAGAATGTCTTTTGGAGCTAAATCCACTTGTAACGAGCATTAATAAGCTTGATGCCAATAATACCACTAGTGATGTAGGTGAGTGGTATATTAATAAAGAGTTAGATTTGGCTTACTTTTCTGTGTTTGCTTCTGCTTCCGTGCCATCAGATCTTAGCACCGATATAGGTGATGACCCCTGGTTGGCAATAGATGCCCTGACATCATTGCATGTACCAGTGAAATCATCTCTCATGGTACATCAAAGCATCAGTGATGCACAAGGATCTTTTTCGAGGTCCCAGCAAGACGCAAAGCCAAAAATCGATCCTTTTCGGAAGAGTCGAGTCCAAACCAACGACTTGCGAAGACTCAGAAAGCGAGACTGAACTTTCTTAATTCTCTCATTACAAGTCAAATGTACTCAGAATGATGGAGAGCATTGACCTAACAAGTGGTCCTGGCTTGAACTTCGACAAAGGAAGGAGAACACTGCTTTGATCCTTCGTTTCAAAAAGGAAAGCCCCCGATTAGAACTCACAGGGAGTTAGGCCATTATCAACTCCAATCCGTCAGCCTCTGAGTCTGAAGGGTCATTACACCGTAATCACTCGTTAGGCACGTCATCGTGGGAGTCAGATGTCAGTGTCGGCAACATCTTCAAAAATCTTTCAGTAAACATGGTTTCAATAAGCCACCAAGAAGATAAAGATGAAGAAATGATCTAGTCAGATACAGATTCTTGGATCAAACACCTAAATACTCTCTGAGATATTCAGTTTGAAAAAGCGAACCACCCACAGAGGATAAGAAAACCAGATTAATCTGGGAAATGAGGCTAATCCTAAGCCCATCTTTATAAGCGAAAGCTTATCACCCCGAGAAGGAAGATCTAATATCTCTTGAGCGAAAGTATATAGGTATTTTCACTTGGAACTATGAGGATATGCTTGGGCTCGACCTCAAGTGGCTATGCATCACCTCAACATCAATCCGGATGTGAAGCCCTGCCTTGAGATAATGGAAGAATTCAGTCAGAAGTCAAGAAGCTTATAGACTCTGATTTTATCAGGAAAGAATTACACCCTGATTGGGTAGACAATATCGTCCCCGTTACCAAGAGAATGAGAAAATCTAGGTTTGCATTGATTTTCGTGATCTAAATGAGGCGTTTCCTAAAGATAAGTTCCCTCTGCCAATCACAGATGTTATGATCGACGACACATGTGTGTTTGAATGGATGTCCTTTATGGACGGATTCTCTGGATACAATCAAATTAAAATGTGCCCTGACGATGAGAAGTATACATCCTTTAGGATACCACTAGGGGTGTACTGCTATACTGTGATGCCCTTCGGATTGAAGAATACAGGGGCAACATACTAGAGAGCTATGAATATAATTTTTCACGAGCATAACGTAAAGCAGTAGAATGTTACATAGACGATATTGCAGTGAAAAGCCGTGCCAAAGGCGATCACATAGCAGATTTGAAGACAGTATTTGATATCATGCGAGCGCATCAATTGAAGATGAATCCACCAAATCCTTCATGGGGTAGCCAGCGGTAAATCCTTGGGTTTATCGTAATATCCAAAGTAATCCACCTCGACCCAGAGAAAGTCCGCGCCATCTGTAACGCCCTGATCCTACGGGTACGGAGACGTTACTGCGACGTATATACGCAGGCCAGAAATGCCCTCACGTATATACGCTAAGCATCAATACAGACAAGAATCAGAGTACGAAAGCACGTGGTGCATTATACATTCTAACTTATGAGTACAATTACAAAGTTATCACCAGAGGTGACACATATTACAAGAATATTACATCACCGACCGGCGTAAATGCGAGAATAGTAGGTGATATACAAGTATGAACAGTACAAATGGAGACTCAGAGCAATAACAGGAAAACTCTAGAGCCGAGCAAGGGGCCTGGAAGGATGGGGCTTCTGGACGGTCTGCTGGGGATCCACGCTTCAGCTACGCCACTCTGATCAGCAACTGGGAGAATCCACATGCTCTAATTTTCATGACCTGGACATGAGGATCCAGAGGAGTCAGACAACTCCCCGGCGAGTGGTGATGGGAATGCTAAGTGGCGAGCATAGATAAGCACATGTGTATTGATAAATCTGAATCATAAACATGCATTGAAAATCGTGTCGTAAGCAAAGCATGCAAGAGCAAGTAGATATACAGCAAATGATATCAAGTAGGGAAGACTCATAATATGATAAAATAAGAGCAGGAGACATGTGGAATAGAATACAAGTGGAAAGACAGGATATGAACATGTATAGTGTAATAAACGTAAACCGAAGTAAAATCTGATACAAGCAAACATGACAAAGCATACAACGGATCCATAGCTGGCATCTTTTATTATTATTATTACTCGTCTTACCCAGAGTCTAGATATGTGAACTAGCGTCCCAGCACACATATATCCAAATCTGAGTAAAGCAAGGTTGTTATTGGAAACCAACGGGGGTATCAACGAACAATGTTTACAGTGGGTCCCGTACATGCCCGGGACCACGGTCCAGGACGTTCCGTTACTGGTGCTCGAAACTAGCCGCAAGGCGTACGGAGGGTCTTATAGGATGCCCTTATCAAGATGGTATCAGGAAGGAGGGAGCCAGCACAACCCTCGGTCGCCTGGAGGCCCACATGTCCGACCGAAAGTTTTAATTGCAAAGCATACCAAGGGCCACTGTAAACACGAACATATACTGATAGCCGCAAGTTTCCCCCGACCCGATGTAAGTTGTTCATTTTTATGATTTATTATGTAATTATCAATTTACGTGAATAGCAGGTACAAGACATGATCAGGAATTCAGGAGTATTGAGTACTATAGATTTAGATCACTGTATATATAATACAAGATAATAAGTATATAATTCAAGTCACTGTATGTAATACAGGATAACAAGTATAGTATGAAATCACCTAGAGGGGGGGTGATAGGTGATAATGCTAATCAATGCACAATTAAAAACTTATGATGCAACAAGACTAGAAGCCGAATACCCTGTGAAGGGCTCTGAACTCCTTCCTCGTGATTCCTCTAGATAAGAGTTTGAGGTGCGTATTGCAATCTTATTGTATGAGTATTTGATTGACAATATGAATATGAAACAAGAGTAAATAGCAAACAATATGAAGAGCAAGTACAATGTAGCAATGAATATGTA
>JAVJIF010018788.1:0-81682 GCA_038442645.1 Agave tequilana | reverse complement strand
TACAAGTATTTTGATTGAGTTTTTACCTGCACATAAAATATAGAATTTCAGTTTAAGAATAATAGTGCATGGTGCTCAATACTACCGCTATAGCAAGTGGCTATGCGGGTCGTGATCCACAGGGAGGGACTAGCGATGGAAGCTTGTTTAGTAAGTTCTCTTTTATTGCTACAATTAATTTAAAATCAAGTCAGAAAGAAAGTGTAGATTAAGAAGATGGAGAAATAGAAGTGATATTTACAATGAGTGTGAAAAAGATTGGGAATTGGTGATTTACACTAAAATTAAAAGAAAGAAAACTAAAACTAAAAACTTACTTACCTCTTTGGCGTCTGCTTACCTTGGAACCGTGTCAATGATGTACCTTTCTTTGAAGGCGAACGAAGCATGGATATGAAATCTTCCCTATTCCCGATCTATACTACGAAATAAAAAGGGCAAACTACGCTACCATGGAAATAGATCTTCATCACAATAAACCATCAACGGCTCTTGCAAGGAGAAGGCAACTTCGAAGCTCTTGGTTTCATATGGATCCACAAACACAAAAGAGTGAAACAAAAACAAAACAAGAATAGAAAAAAGAAGCAAACTTCGATTTGATTTTATTAACAATGGAAAAAAAGATTACTTACACCGATGTCACCTCAGTGCAAGCTTGATCTCCTTCCCCATGAATGAAAGTATCCTCTCCTCTCAGTTGCATAAAAAAAATTACAAAAAAGAAAATAAAACCTAAATTACAATCTACAAGTTAGCCTAAGAAAACCCTAATTTGTCTTTGTACTGCACTGGACGCCCTTCTTTGTTGCTCTGCAGGGGTATTTATAGGAGATGGAAGCAGTAGAGTCCCGGTACAACTCTCCCCAAAAAATCTTATCACCAGACTCGTTTATCTTGCTGCGAAAACGCGGCTATGGCCGCGTTTTCGCGGCCATAGTGTGGTCCCTGGCCACGCGCTTTCGCGCGTGGTCTCCTCTGGTCCTCCATCTGGGTCTATCCTTTTAGATCTGGCATCCTAACTCTTTATTTTGAAATTTCGGGATAACTTGGGAAGCAAGTTACCCTAAATCCAAATCTTCCAAATCTTTTAAAACGAATTTTATCTTTGCACTCCTCCTTTTATCTTTATCCTTGTCCTGCAAGTGTTTAGGGTTGAGTAGAAGTCTATCCCTTCCCTCTTCTTTTAGTATTTGCAACTTTTGCACTTGGTAATTGCAATTTTGACATTTGGTAATTGCAACTTTTGCATTGGGCTTGGACATGGGCTTTTTGGGCTTCTTTTGGGTTTATTTCTTTATTTTTTATTACTCAAGGCCTGCACACAATAAATAATAAAACATTAGTAATAGTGCAAAATTATAGGAATAAATATGAAAATGTGATAGTAAATGTAGTGATAAATATGCACTTTTTACTACCTATCACACCCCCACACTTATCTTTTTGCTCGTCCTCGAGTAAAAATCAGAAAGAAAAGAAAAATTAATCTATCCTAACTCACTTTCGTAGGAATCACGATTGCACTTAGCACGTGCAACAAGCCGTTAAACCCCTAGGTTACCCTAGAGGACGAGTGTTGTCTCGTGAGGGTTTTCAGCGAATTACACCCACAAAATCCATAAAAAGGAAAATATTTGAAATACGTTTGAAGAGACTAAGTAATCTATAAGTTTTTTAGGATCCTCATTTTTATTCATTCTTAAACTTAGTCTTTATATAGTAAATTGTTATCCATTTTAGGTAAGGATCAAAATTGAATTTTGTATAGTCTTTTTCGTTACCAAAGTCATATGCATCCTTGTGAATCTTTACTAGGAATTCCTTAACTTGGACTCTCATGCTCTTTTTTTTATTATTATTATTATTTTTTTTTTTTTTAATATGTATAACTCATCTAATTTTCTTTCGTATAAGTATCAAGGCTTCTTGAGGCCCTTATACCTAACTAATTGACTATTAGATGTGTTAGTACATATATAAGTAATATTTCTTAGTTTTCTTAGGCTTTCTAGTCCACCCATGTAGCGAACTTAAAGTCGGTGGCTCCCAAACCGGTCGGTTTTAGGACACCGGGTGAGAAAACACTCCACGGACTTAAGCATTCGAGTGTACTAGGCCACAAAACTAAGGACTTTATTTATACAATCACCTTTAGGCGTGAATACTTATGCTTCTTGAGGCACATGTATCCAGCTTAATCAGTGAATTTTCCCTTTTTTTAATTTTTTTTATTTTTTATAGGGCACAAGAGTCTTTGTCTTAGAATCCTAGATATGCATTAGGTATGCATATTTCATTAAGGTAAAAATCAAGACTAATTACTTATTCAATTTTTTCTCCTATACCTAAAAATTCAACAATTTATTTATTTTGACCAAGTTTTTAGAAATCCTAATCATGATTATTCTAATTCTTAAGACTAACTTAGATTTCTTTCAAAAGATAAGTCAAAATATTGTCCCCTTTTTTTTTTTTGAAATTTTGTTAGTTTCTACCTATGTTAGTATGTTAGTAAAGCCTCCCCCCACACTTATCTCATGCATTGTCCTCAATGTATAAATGAATGCATGTATGCATGAAAAAGAAGAAAGGGAAGGCAGATGTTACCTCAAGGTGGTGGTTCCGGTGGTGGTCTAATTGGTCCACGAAATGCGGCCCAATCTACTTTTTGTGGAATTCGGAGGAACCCACCAGAAATCTCTCTTGTATAACCCACTAAAATGTATGTATGATCATTTTTTTAAAATTCCACCCCATCAAATTTCCAAATTTCATAATTATTTTCATAGTCAATTGTGTCAACCGCCTTGTCCCAAAATGGAGTGTGAAAAGATGGAATGATTGACTTGGACGTCAGAAGTACGGGAACGAATACCGACTCAGGAAAGAAACTTAAATCAAGTAAGGGTTCAGGAGTCGGGCTTGGTTCAATAAGTGTGTCCAAGTCAAGAAGTTGAAACTCTAGTCAACAATTATCTTCCCACAATGGAATGTGACTTAATATTGGTGATTCAAGTTTAGGAATGATAGGTGTGGGAATCAAAACTGACTCTAAAATATTACCTAAGTCGGGTAACAAAATAGGAGTCAATATTGATTTGGGAATTTGAACTTGATCAAAGATTTGAGAATCTAGGTCACATTTCTCATTGAGTTCAATGTCATAAAAATGAGAACTTGCCAATTTATCCATGGGACTTTCAAAATTATAAAATTGGTCAAGTTCAATATGATCATCAAAAATGGGTGATTCAATTTCATGATAAATAGGCACAGGATTCAATGTTGACTCGGGAAAAAGATTGAAATCAGGTGAAGACACCGGAGTCATTATTGAATCAGGAAGAAAAATTGAATCACTAGGTTGAGGTTCAAGATCATAGTCATTCTCAAGTTCTATTTCAGGAAATGAATAACTTGTCAAACTGTCAATGTCATTTTCAAAAATTAGAGTTTGGGCAAGTTTAAATGATTGTACTGAACTAGAATCTTGTTTTCCAAAGCAACTTGACTCGTCGGCTCTAACAGAATGGTTAGCGACATCAGAAATGGCCGAACGGTGAGAACGTAAAGTTTGAACCATCATATCTATTTCATGATCACGAGCAATTCTGGCTTGAATCATGGCTTCAAGCATCTTTTCATAGTCGATTGGTGCATCATTATGGTGTGATTGGACTTGAAAAGAGGAAGTGTTGTTGGGACAATCGTGATGAAATTGTGAGTCGATCAGATTCTATGATTGTTGCTTGGACTCACGCATCATCATGTCCAAGATTGATGGTGATTGTTGCTTGGACTCATGCATACTCATCATTTCCAAGATAGATGGTTTTCTATTCTGAATGGTGGATCTGAGTAGGAATATTGGAAATATTGTGGACAAGGTAGGTACGGAGGACAAGTTGGTTGAAAATTGGACTCGGGGGAAGCGAAACCCCATGACTCTGTGAAGAGTTGAAGTTGTTATGAAAATTATGGTCATAAGATGGGGGCATGGGTTATATTCATTCAGATAAGACCATTCCGGCGCACTAGGTTGGTCAAAGTTATGATATGCCGGGTTGGTAATATCCGAAAAAGAGGTTGGTGTGTAATATGAATTAAAATTGGAAAAATTGTTGATACATGCCATATTACACAAACACAAACAAAGAAAAAGAAACAAACAAATAAGCAAACAAAAAAGAAAATTAAAAAAAATTCTAACCTAAGTTAGGGTAGACCTATGACCTACACGACTCCTAACTGGTTAGACTGTCCACGGGAGGTAGGGTGCAGACTTTGACCACAGTTAATCAGCCAGGTCAGGGCAAGATTGGTGGGAGGTTTTCCGTCAAAGACGTTCCTTAATTAAATAACCACCAATCTTCGGGCTTTCGGCCCTCAATCCCCTTCCTAAACACTGATTTGGCAGGAGTCAAATTCCAACACCGTTCCCCCTTAGGATAATCTCCTAATTGAGTCTGAGATGTCCCTAGGGCCAACGTCTACTCATTTTTAGTTAGGCTTGGGTTAGTGAGTGAGGAGATTGTTTGTGGGCCAAGGAAGGGTGATGAAATCCCCACCTTATCTTATTTATAGGACAAGCCCTTAAGTCAATTTAGTGCACGTGTAAAGCAATAGACAAATATTCACTCAAAAGCAGTAAATCAGCCAAGGGTGCTTCCTAATCTATATGCAATGCGAACGTACCTTGTCTCCAGCACTCTTCAACAGAAATTAAAAATTAAATAGACACGTGCCTATATGCAAGAGTCTAAATTTTTTTTTTTTTTCAACAAATAGGTTACTGTTAATTAATTAGCAGTGTGCAGGGTGATCACAGAGAAAAGTTAATAGAGCAGTAAACAAATATTGCAATTTGCAGCAACCTGCAGAAAACAGAGTGAGTAGTGAACTACTCGGGCCGCGAAAACGCGGCTATTGCCACGTAAACGCGGCTCTGTAGTAGGCTCTGTTGCTCTGCCTTCGAGGGCAGAGGCACAGAGTTGCTATATGTCCTTTTCTGCTGTTATTTTTCCTGTTCTCCGAACCTGCAAAAAGAAAGAATAAAAGAATTAGTTATTTTTTTTATTTTTTTAGAGAATAACTTACCATCCCTCTCCCCGGCAACGGCGCCAAAATTTTGATTGAGTTTTTACCTACACATAAAATATAGAATTTCAGTTTTAAGAATAATAGCATGTTGCTCAATACTACCGCTATAGCAAGTGGCTATGCGGGTCGTGATCCACAGGGAGGGACTAGCGATGGAAGCTTGTTTAGTAAGTTCTCTTTTATTGCTACAATTAATTTAAAATCAAGTCAGAAAGAAAGTGGTAGATTAAGAAGATGGAGAAATAGAAGTGATATTTACAATGAGTGTGAAAAAGATTGGGAATTGGTGATTTACACTAAAATTAAAAGAAAGAAAACTAAAAACTAAAAACTTACTTACCTCTTTGGCATCTGCTTACCTTGGAACCGTGTCAATGATGTACCTTTCTTTGAAGGCGAACGAAGCATGGAATATGAAATCTTCCCTATTCCCGATCTATACTACGAAATAAAAAGGGCAAACTACGCTACCATGGAAATAGATCTTCATCACAATAAACCATCAACGGCTCTTGCAAGGAGAAGGCAACTTCGAAGCTCTTGGTTTCATATGGATCCACAAACACAAAAGAGTGAAACAAAAAAAAACAAGAATAGAAAAAAGAAGCAAACTTCGATTTGATTTTATTAACAATGGAAAAAAAGATTACTTACACCGATGTCACCTCAGTACAAGCTTGATCTCCTTCTCCATGAAAGTATCCTCTCCTCTCAGTTGCATAAAAAAAATTACAAAAAAGAAAATAAAACCTAAATTACAATCTACAAGTTAGCCTAAGAAAAACCCTAATTTGTCTCTGTACTGCACTGGACGCCCTTCTCTGTTGCTCTGCAGGTTTTATAGGAGATGGAAGCAGTAGAGTCCCGGTACAACTCTCCCCAAAAAATCTTATCGCCAGACTCGTTTATCTTGCCGCGGAAACGCGGCTATGGCCGCGTTTCCGGCCATAGTGTGGTCCCTGGCAACGCGCTTTCGCGCGTGGTCTCCTCTGGTCCGTCCATCTGGGTCTATCCTTTTAGATCTGGCATCCTAACTCTTTATTTTGAAATTTTGGGATAACTTGGAAGCAAGTTACCCTAAATCTAAATCTTCCAAATCTTTTAAAACGAATTTCATTTTTGCACTCTCCTCCTTTTATTATCCTTGTCCTGCAAGTGTTTAGGGTTGAGTAGAAGTCTATCCCTTCCCTCTTCTTTTAGTATTTGCAACTTTTGCACTTAGTAATTGCAATTTTGACATTTGGTAATTGCAACTTTTGCATTGGGCTTGGACATGGGCTTTTTGGGCTTCTTTTGGGCTTTTATTTCTTTATTTTTTATTACTCAAGGCCTGCACACAATAAATAATAAAACATTAGTAATAGTGCAAAATTATAGGAATAAATATGAAAATGTGATAGTAAATGTAGTGATAAATATGCACTTTTTACTACCTATCATATTTCTTTAAAGAAAATAGAAAATTACAAGTAGATCTCCTCTGAGATTTCTGGGGAAGTTTGCCGATAGGAGTCTGATCAGATGGCGACCACTTTGTCTCGTTGACGATGCGAGCAATTGATCTTCGAATGCTACTGCTTGAGAATTTCTTCTCGCCTGGTTTCGAAAATTCCTTGAAAAAGGAAGGTCTTGAAGTATCAACACCTTGAAAAGTCTGAAGCTTCTGGGAAAAAGAAAAGTTAGCCTTGTTAACTCTCTCGATGCCTTCCTGCCTCTCCTGTTCTGCTCTCTCTTTGATTGCATGCCTCTCTTGACCTCCCCCTTCGATTGGCCTCCCCGAGCTCATTCTCAGATGAGCTATTATAGGCTCTGGAAGGGTGTAACTACCCCTAAGAAATCAGCCATGACTGATAACAGTCAGCTAGCCTCGTATTGAAGGTTGTTTTGAGCTTCGCCTTAGGCTATAATGCTCGCGCTCCGGCTAAATGTGAGCCGCATGCGAGGCTAGACAAGCTCGCGCGAGCCTAAAAAGGCCTATTGACCCGACCGTTCCACTGAACGTGGGGTGAAGTAGGCGGGTGTAATTGCCCATTTAAAGTGGCATTAACCCCACTTACGTAGTGGGGTTAGCCCACTAAATGCTAGGTCAAAGGTTTGACCTGGCCAGCCCTCTCGTAGAGGCGTAGAAAGCGTCATGTGAGGCTGGATGTAGCCTCGCAGGGGGCTAGGTTTATCTCTACACGCGGGGCTAAAAGCTCTTAATCAGAGCTATCACGGCTTCGGCAAAGCTAGGAAATTAGCCCTGTGCGGCTATGTTGAGCTTCTGACGAAGTTAGCACTTGGCTCGTTACTGAGCTTTGAAGGGCTTCAAGGTGAAGTTAGATAATTTAGCCTCTGGAGTGAGGCTAGCACCTGGGCTCGCGTGAGGCTGAGTATTGAGCTGACTCAACCTCAAACAGTATTTGGCCTGCTATCTGCTTCACTGGATCAGCGGGGCCTGGCTTCTGTTTGTCCCTCGGGATGTGTTGAGTTGGTCATTAGCTTGCCCGCGACTTGTCTTTTGTAGACATCGAGAAGTTGGACATCGTTTTGACCAGTTGAAAAGCAGTATGGGAGTTTGTCTTTTTTTTTATGTGTCAATAACAGTCACATGAAAGGATAAAGGTAAAACATATATACATATTGCAACGGTAAATAAGAAAATAACACAAAAACAACACTCATATGAAATGGCGCATTTTGGAGCCGAATCACCGTCTGGTCTTCACTGCTGAACCGATACGGATCTCCAGATCATCCCATGGGTCAGTCTTTAAATCGCCAATGTATCAGCTCCACAATAAACACAATTCCGAATCTCCTGTTACCGAGTTCAGATCTCACAAAACGAGTCTAAAACGTTGTAACACGCCAGCAAACACGCAGAGAGGAAGGGGAATCAACACAAAACACATATTACACTCACACATATACCCAATACACATATGCCACACGTGCATACATACACGGGTACACCCATGTACATACATATATATGAGTATACGCATACACACACCTATATACGTACATATATATACATGCTTACACTTAATATATACATATATACACAGATCAATTCCCGCACACACACTTGCAAACACACCCACGCACACAGTATACACAACACACCCAAACACATGCATGCATATTAATAAACTCACACACACTTAAATAACACATACCCACACATTAAGCATAAATAAATCACACTCATATATTAACATATATCAAACACATGCACATTAATAAACACCACCCCATGAATTATATAGCAAAGAGAGAAAAATGACTTGAGAGAGAAACTCATGGCCAGTCAAGCAAGGAGGAGCAAGGAAAATGGCCGACAATGGCGGAGCCGCGGAGCATCGCGAAGGATGCCAGAGAAGATTGGCGACGAGATCGGGGAATCGCGGAGCATTGCGAAGGCTCATCGGAGGCCGTGGGAATGCAGCAAGTGGACTGTGAACAGCCAATGGAAGGAGATGCGGCCAATGGTTGATCGTTGCTCGGCCTAATGGAGTGCTCACGCAAGGGTGCTGGTGCCATGGGGCTGTGGCAATGGTTGGGGTTGTGCTCTGCTGTCGTGCTAGAAATCTCGCTAAGGAGGGGTGAAGCTCGGTGTGCGCAATTGATGGAGATCTACAGGGGGGTCTACAGGGGGGCTGCAGGTGCAATTCATGGGAGTGGGAGAGAAGCCATGAGAGTGTGCCACGATCCGCCGGAGAGGGAGATGGTTGAGAGGGGGGTGTGCTCGATCCTAGGCTGCGCATGAGCCATCAAGGGGAGGTAGGGGTGTAGCCAATGGGGATCGGCAGGAGGAGGGCTGCCATGTGAGGGGGCTATTGTGGACTTGTGCACGGGGTGACTCGGCCTAGGGAATTGGGAGCCCATGGTAGTGCTTGGTGTGGCCTGGATGCGCGGCAAGGGGGAGGTGCTGCGACAATGAGGAGAGAGGGCCCGGGTTATTGCCGGGTGTGGCCTGGAGAGCAAGGGAGGGGTGCGCCATAGCCTGTGATGCCAAGGTGTTGGCGGCTGGATGATAGGGAAGGAGAAGAAAATGATATAAATAATTAGGGTTAGGTTAACTAGGTTTAGATTTAGATTATCTAGAGGGGGAAATTGGGTTATTGGGTTGGTCGGCTTCGGGTATAGGATATAGGGTAATGGGTAGAGAGAATAGGTCATCGACATGAATCAAGGAAATGGAAAAGAATTGAAACATAATAATATAGTATCAAAGTAAATATATTTATACTAAAACCAATAATTAATAATACTAATTAAATAATAATAACAACAATAATAGTAGTTATAACATCATAATAACAACAACATTATACCAATAATAATAACATTACTAACAATAACAATAAATAGTAATAACCATAATGAAATTAAAAAATAAAAAAATTAACAACAATAATAAAAATAATATAATGTAATTAACAATAATACTAAGAGTCATAACTACGATGAAACAATATTAGTAACAACACTACTAATAATAACAATCATCAATAATAATAATAGTAGTAATAATAATTAATAATAACAGTAATAACATGTAACAACTACCACTACCACTAATATTCATACTAATATTATAATAAATAAATAAAATAATGGTAACACTAATAATAATTAATATATACCAACAATATTAATAATAATAACACTAATAGTAATAATAATAAATAATAATTATAGTAATAACTACCACTAATAATATTAGTTAATAAAAGAATAATATTAGAAATAATAGTAACAAGTAGCTAAAAAGATTGAAGAAATAATGGTAATAATATATAAAGCCAAAATACCATTTACCATCTAAAAAAATAATTTGTATATTTAATAATAATAATAAGTATAAACCAAGTTAAATAATAAAAATAAAATAACTAGTAAAGAGATTAAATACTAAGAAAAATAAAAAAACAGTATTACAAACTAGGGATATTACATTCTATCCACTTTATAAAAATTTCGTTACCGAAATTTCAATAAAGTAGGGAATGATAAAACGAATCAAATCAAGGGGGAAAACAAACAAGCTTTCAGGTCGCCTCTCTAAGCATCATGGATCCACCACGCTTCTGTGCGCTACTCTGACTTCTGCAACTGGCTTCAGCATGGAGGGATCAATTCAAGAGACAAAAAATCAGAGAAAAGAATCGATGAAAAGGACTGGAATCAAGATGGAATCCAATCACTTTAAAGAAGTGTTGGAATCACGAATATCAAAAGATAAAAGAGATGGATATTCAAGGAAAGGATGATCAATTTTCAAATGGAGTCAATATTATTGTATAGATAGTATATGTATATTGTAGTGTAAGTATAGCTCATTTCAAGTTACTGATATGAACTAGGTCTCCTTGCAAATATCAAAGTTAGAAGTCAACATTGTAAGTCAAAAATCTAGGCTCTGATACTAAGAAAATCCTGTCACACCCCGCTTCCCAAAATACGCTGGAGCGGAGACGCGACGCGAGTCAATGATGCTTATACGTAAGGAAAATACCTCACGTATACGCGCTAAGCCTTAAGTAACCTGAAACAAGTTATAAATTTAAAGTATAAAAATCATGATCACTGCAATATGACATATAAACATCTACACATTATATCATATAAATAAAGAATTGGATAATAATGACTGAATCTGATATATCAGAAATCAGGAAATAACATGAAGGCAAGGGAGATAAGAATACCAGAACCAAAAAGAGAGAAACTCCAGCTCCTTGCGAAGCGTACGGTCTCATCGAACACCTGAACAATAACATGAATACATCCAATATCTGGACGTGCAAATTTAGGGTTGTCAGAAAACGACCCAGTAAGTGTATAAAAAAGGGGAAGTGCTCGTGCATATAAACAGTGTGTACATAATATTAACATGATAAACTGTAAACAGAAAGTAGCTGAATAACATGAATAGAATTGTAGATAAAGTTATAAACGATAAAAGACAACTCATACAACTATAAAACAACAACTGATGTCAAGGAGATGTGAGCTAGTACATGTCTCTAGTCTGATTGGTTATAATTAACCTAACTAATGTAGTATTTAGCTGTGTCCCATACCACAGCTGTTTTCTAACATATCAAACAAAATTATCATTATTGTAACTGTCTGTCAATGTAGTGCATGTATTTTGGAAGGGTATCGTGCATGCCCGGTACCACGATCTAACACCCCTGACGCTGAACCAGGACATGCTGCAAGGCTCTAATAACTGAAGATCATAACCCCACACGAAAAGATAATTAGTGTGACGCCATAATCTGGGCATAGCCCTGACAACTGATAATGGAATAGGTAGCGAGTACTACCTTGGTTCCCCGTGGTGGAACCCATAACTCGGAATACCATAATATCCTCCCAAAATACACGACATGTATTATCAGGCATTATGCCTTTTTTTTCGGGTTATGGTATCTTTTATTACAAGCAATGATATAAGTTATTATTAGGAGTGAATTAGTGACCGGATATCTCTAACAAATAACAATGTCAATAATAGCTGATAATTTGACAACTGATAACTAGTATCTGACAACTGAATAACTGGCAATTAATAACTGACATCTGAAATACTGAAGATATACTCACAACACAATAGTCTCACTAGTACTGATAACTGATAAGTAATGATAACTGCTATCTACTCTAAATTATAAGATCACCGATTTGACTAGATCTCTATCATAATAACTCAACCTCTATTAACTGAATAACTGAAGTAATGAATACCTAAACATGAAACACATGGTATATTCTCGAGACCAACAGTCAACACATACAGAAATCATATCTAAAGAGGGAACATCCTCAACAACTGTAATTTAGAATAGTCTATATCTGATACTCAATATCAATAAGCTCATCCAAACTCAACAAATATAATCAGGGATGAATCTGAAAAATACTCACAATCAATAATCCAAAAGTCATCGGTCTCTTCTGAACTCTATTAAAGATTCAAAGAACAGAACACAAATCTCATATCAATTCCAACTCTCACTAACATCATATACGATCCAAACATTAATAAATCCAATCTCTTAATAAAGTAACATCATAACAAATTCATCCTCAATATCCAAATGAATCATCATCTATGTTATTACCAGAAAAAAGAATAACAAGTCTGATAAGTACTCCATATAAAATATGAATCTATCCATAATCACGAATCAATCTAACTCAAGATCAATTCAATTACAGTCCAAATTCCGTTACAACTAGTCTGAATCCGAACAGTTTCACATGAAATAATAAAGTCTAATATCTCAATATCTAAATATAAGGTCCATATACATCTGATGCTCAAACATGAATTAATTCAGCCAATCAAGAGATCAAATCAAAGTACAGTCTAAGCCAATACTAGGCCTAAGTAAACAGTGACAAACTACCAACACTTGAAATGATGTTGATACAAGCTCATATCAACTACACAATTAAGGTGAATGCTCACCGTTGTCTCATGAAGTGAGACAAGTGATAACACTGGTAAAATATCTCAGACAACCACATGAAATGATAAGGGTAAAACACATATACATATTGACAACGGTAAATAAGAAAATAATACAAAAGCAAATACTCACATGAAATGGCGCGATTTTGGAACCGAATGCCACCTGGTCTTCACTGCACGAACCGATACAGATCTCCAGATCATCCCATGAGTCAGTTTTCAAATCGCCAGTGTATTGGGTCCACAATGAGCACAATTCTGAATCTCTTGTTACCGAGTTCAGATCTCACCAAATGAGTCTGAAATGGTGTAACATGCCACCAAACACACAGAGAGGAAGGAAAATCAACACAAACATATAATACACTCACACATGTACCCAATACATGTACGCCACATGTGCATACATATACGGGTACACTCACATACATACATATATACGAGTATATGCATACACACACCTATATATATATATATATATATATATATATATATATATATATAATATATATATATATATATATATATATATATATATAGACACACAACACACATATACATATTACACACATCAACTCACACACACACTCTTGCAAACACACCCACGCACACAGTATACCCAGCACACCCAAACACATGCATGCATATTAACAAACTCACACACTCTTAAATAACACATACCCCCACATTATGCATAAATAAAGCACACTCATATATTAACATATATCAAACACATGCACATTAATAAACACCATCCCATGCATTATATAGCAAAGAGAGAAAAATGACTTGAGAGAGAAGCTCACGGCCAGTCAGGAGCAAGGAAGATGGCCGACAATGGCGGAGTTTGCAGAGCGGCACGGAGGATGCCGAAGAAGGTTGACAGAGGAGATCGGGGAGTCACGGAGTGTTGCGGAGGCTCGCCGGAGGCCGTGGGGATGCACCGGTTGGACTATGCATGGTCATTGAAAGGAGATGCGGCCCATGGTTGATCGTTGCTTGGCCTGGTGGAGTGCTCCCGTAGGGGTGCTGGTGCCATAGGGCTATGGCAATGGTTAGGGCTGTGCTCTGTTGCGCGCTCTAGAGATCTCGCTAAGGAGGGGTGGAGCTCGGGTGCGCAATTGATGAAGATCTATAGGGGTCTGTATGAGGCTGCAGGTGTAAGCCGTCGGGGTAGAAGAAGCCACGGGGGAGCGCCACGATCCGCTGGAGAGGGAGATGGCAGAGAGGGGGTGTGCTCGGTCTTGGGCTACATGTGAGCCATCAAGAGAGATGTAGGGGTGCAGCCAATGGGGAGATCGGCAGGAGGAGGGGCTGCCATGTGAGGGGGGGGCTACTGTGGACTTGCGCACGGGGAGATCTCGGCCTGGGGAGTTGGGGAGCCCGTGGTGGTGTTTGGAGTGGCCTGGATGCGCGACAAGGGAAAGGTGTTGCAGCAATGAGGAGAGGGGTCCCGGTTATTACCGGGTGTGGTTTGGAGAGCAAGGAAGGTGTGCTCCATGGCCTGTGATGCCAGGGTGTGGCGGCTGGATGATAAGGAAGGAGAAGAAAATTATATAGATAATTAGGGTTAGATTGATTAGGTTTAGGTTAGATTATATAGTGGAGGAAATTGGGTTATTGGGTTGGTGGGCTTTGGGTATAGGGTATAGGGTAATGGATAGAGAGAATGGGTCATGGGCATGAATCAAGGAAATTGAAAAGAATTGAAACATAATAATATAGTACCAAAGTAAATATATTTATATTAAAACTAATAATCATTAATAGTACTAATTAAAATAATAATAACAATAATAATAGTAGTAATAACATCATAATAACAACAACATTATACCAATAATAATAACACTACTAACAATAACAATAAATAGTAATAACCATAATGAAATTAAAAATAATAATAATTAACAACAATAATAAAATAATATAACGTAATTAACAATAATACTAAGAGTCATAACTACGATGAAACAATATTAGTAACAACACTACTATTTATAACAATCATCAATAATAATAGTAGTAATAATTATTATTAATAATAGTAATAATAATTAACAACTACCACTACCACTAATATTTATACTAATATTTAAATAATAAATAAATAATAGTAACACTAATAATAATTTATAAACTCAATGATATTAATAATAATAACATTAATAGTAATAATAATAAATAATAATCATAATGGAAGAATAATAATAGTAATAACTACCACTAATAATATCAGTTAATAAATAGAATAATATTAGAAATAATAGTATAAGTAGCTAAAAATATTGATAAGAAATAATGGTAATAATATATAAACCCAAAATACCATTTACCATCTAAAAAATAATTTATATATTTAATAAGTATAATTCAAGTTAACTAATAATAATAAAATAAATAAAAACAATTAAATACTTAAAAAAAAATAAAAATACAGTATTACTAAGTAGGGATATTACAAGTAGAGCGCTCAATATGGTCTACTGAATTGAATCAATGGATGAGATTAGGCCTGTCAATGGGTCGGGTTTAGGGTGAGTACGGATGGTACCAGACCAGGACCCAATTACCCAAGGGGGTACCATACCTGCCCTGTTTACCCACGAATCCAGAAGGCGGGTTCCATACCCAGACCCGCTGTACCCGTGGGTCTAAAAGGTGGGTTCTCATACCCAAATCCGCTGTACTCGCGGGTCCAAACCCATTTATCTGTACCAGAATTAAACGAGAGAGAGAAGAAAATGCACAAATAAGACCCGAAAAAGAAGGCGGTGGCGAATTGGGATTAAAATAGAGGATCACAAAAATGAATTCGAGAAGTTTGTTCCTGACCGCTCTAGAAAAGCTGATCAAATTCTCTCTTGTAATTCTAGATATAGGTTTCAATTCTCAAACTATATATATTTATATTTAAGTGTTGAAATAGATAAATGGGTAACTAGGTCTGGTTTAAGTAAAACGAGACCCGACTCATTTACTAAACGGGTATACGGGTTATCGGGTATATAACTACGGGTCCAGAATAACCTTTCCCATGTCGGTTCTGGGTCTAGACCTGACCCGTTGACAGGCCTAGATCAGATCTATTGAGATATTAGAATACTCCTGCAATGATTAGGATTAGAATTGGACTCCTTTATATAAGGAGGCCAAGTCCTCCCTCTTTCTACATGCCACTATTTGCAGCTGCTCCTCTTCTACAAGCCTCCAACAACGGTTGCATGTTTTCATGGATCGTGAATCTGGAGAAGGATTCTCGCAAAGTTCGTTATAGTTTCTTCCACTGCAAAGAATAAAAATAGTCTTTCAAGGGAAAACCCTTTGTACGCTTCGTCTACGATATTGATATGGCTTAAGTACACGCTTATGTAGATACCTAAAATTATTTTACAAACTACCTCATAACAGGCTGAGAAAGTGCATCGATAGGTTGCTTGAAGTGGTTTTAGTTGACACATCTATAAAAATTTTAAAACCGTTGATTCACACGTGGCAAGAATTATTTCATTACATTAAAACTTAAGTGAACACTATTTCCTCTTGGTATTGATTTTTTTTAGGCTTTAAGCACTTAGATTATCAATACACACGTTGATTACTTCTTGCATGATGTATCATAATTCTGATGAAAAATATTGATGATGCAAATAGCTATAGGTAAGTAAAAATGAAAACATTAATTGCAAATAAAAAGATACTCAATGTTATTTTCATTATAATTTGTTTGCATAATCAAAACATGAGCTTTTCGGGAATCAATCAATCAGCAGATGCGGTGAGACTCAGAGAGAGGAATAGACTCAAGTGTTAGTGGGACCCGAGTGTGGGGGCACATGATTAAAGTGACATGTATTTTTGTTGGGGCCGAGGGTCAAGTGACCACCCTTGACTCCCTTTGGCTCTGCCACCGGGTGTAGGTGTTGACGACGCCGAAGAGAGAGGAGAGTTAAAATGAGAGAATGACAAGAAAAAATGTTGTCGATGTGGTATCGTGTAGCGACGCCCAGCAGTTTATGGAAGCAATTAGCAGACGTTGCTTCTGAGCGTAATGTAACACAGGGCGAGAGCAACACCAATGTTGCATGGACGTTGCAAGTAATGACAGCGCGGAACAGCTTGACTACTCATCATTTCTAACTTTCAAAAATAATAATTTGTCTTTGCATGTCAATTCTGAAAATTTAAAACTAATAATTTGTCTTTGATTGTTTTTTAGGTGTATTGAAAACAAATTTTTAATTGCATGAAAATGATATTAAGTTACAATGAGCTGATACCTTGTTAAGAATTTCCTTGTTTTCAAAAATAGCTACCGTAGTTTTAAAATTATTATAAAATATTATGAACTTTTTCTTATAGTTTTCACAAAACTATAATTTGTTAGTCTAACGCATAAAAACTGATGACTAAAGCATCTTTAATTCTGCCGATATTCACGTACCAACCTACCTCTGATTATTATAGTATTCACGTGATTGTTTTTTTTAGCGTTGAGGTGACAGATAATGGTCCTGAAAATTACAGGCAAATTCATAGTGGTTTATTGTTTTCTTAAGTTTTTTTCTAAAAATAAATAGTTCGTAGTAATTATTTTATGAGTTTGATCCATTGTTCTTTTGTTCACCAACAAATTACATCCAAAGAATGATATTTCTTGAAGAGTACTTAGAATTTTAGAAAGGTCAAACACACCCTCCTAAGTGAATAATAAAAACATGGTATTTCTACACTACTAAATTGAGTAATCTTATCAGTTGACAAGATTTCAGTTAAGGACTTGGTAAATAAAAAAAAAACATGTCATAAGATTATGAAACCCTCTGTTATGTACTAAACTAGTTTTGTCATTTTGTTCAAAAAAAACTAGGATGTGTCACATCACGTGGAATTAGTTTACGAAGCAATGACCAATGCTTTGACTATCACCCAATAATATATGGACAAATGACCAATGTTCTGAGTACCGTCACCACCTAATATATTTTTGTTGCTTAAACGAGTAAGAACTTTTTCTATATGTCATCATTCATAGATTTAAAAGAAAGTTATTCGAAGATATTCAAACCAAAATTAGGACAGCTTATTAGAGAACAATCGATGCAAAATACCGAGAGAATGGAAAAGAGTAGATGGGTGTTCACTATGCCAAAAACAGTCACTGCAAAACAAAAGAAAGTTCTTGCAGAAAGAACGAGAAGCTCACCTACGGAGCACATGAAGAACTCGAGCGTGCGCCTCTTGGGGAGAAGTTCGGCACAGCTTGCCACGATACCGTCTCTGTCTCTACCCATTGCACAAGGTAATAGACGAAGAAAAATAGCCTGCAGCTTTAGAGGAGGCATTTTATCGAACAGCTGAGCTGCAGAACTCAAATGCTCGGGTGAGAAGAGCGTGAGGTTGGAGTTATAGAGGGAGGAGAAGGGTAACGGAAGCCGACAGCAAGAACAAGTGTCCCATGGTTGTTATGAACAAGGACATTATCTGTGGAAAATTTAACATAGTCCCCACTGTTTGTGGGGAAATTTATTGTAGCCCCCTCTTTTTTTTTATCCATCTCCGAAGGGGCCCAGGTGGGATAACCGTTGAGTTCAGTCAGTTATGAACTCAACTGCAACGCACTGGGGGGCCAAAGTCGGCCCGGCCCATAAAATACTAAATCCCGCCATATTTTCAAAATTCACTCTCTTTCCCGCCCATTATTTATGCTCTATAATTGGAAATTTTCAGTTTTTAGTTAGCTTTTAAAAATTAGGTCGCTCTTCTGACCAAACAAACAGGCTCGCATGTTATAGTAGAAATCTAAAACGAGCAAACAAAAAGATTACAATACACTGGAAGTTAGAAATTAGGCATTACAATAACGAGGAAATTCATTGCAAAAGAAGTGAAACAGTTTGTAACTACTAATGTCAATATTGCCAAAACTGGGAACAACATAAAATAGTCACTCTTGGGACTCAAACCGAAAACACTCAAATCTGAGGCTAACTACTGAAAACTTTGTTAATCTCACATTAAAGATGGACCAATAACCTTGGTTAATTAATTGGATTCCTAATTAAAGTTAAACTGATATTAAAGATGCCCATATTAAAGTTACATTTATATATATGTTAATAATCACATGAGGTATAAAGGAACCATGATGGGTGGTTTTATCTCAAGGGTTATTTTAGTAAATGTTGGACCCTCTTCTCTCCTCCTGAAAAGAATATAACTTAGGCTCATTATTTGTGAGCAATAAGAGAATCCATCATATTTGCAAGGTTGTGAAAGGAAAAGGAGATAGAGAGAAGAAGGGTCTGCATTAGGGTTTCTTGCAGGATTAAAGAAAAGGATCAAAGTCTTCATCCATCTACTTCCTTCAGTTCATCAATGGCTTCAGGTATGATGATTTAGTATTGATTTAATTATGTATTTGATTTCTTGAGATGATTGATTCTAAATCCATGGTTATTAATCCGCATTAAATTTCAGTTTAAAATCTTACATTTGGTATCAGAGCCTGTGTTTTAGAATCAATACATCTTGGATTATGGATTATGGGAAATTAGGGTTTTTGATTAACAATTCATAAAAATAAAATTTTTGATCTTTTAATTGTGGAATTAATAGAGGATTACATAACCCTAATATCCTGTTCATACTCCTCTAATTGTACAATTAATTGGGATCAAAATTCAGGAATTAGAAACCCTAATTCCCTAATTTTGGATTAAATCGATTAAGCAGAAACTGCCTTTGATAACTGCTTCGTCGACTATTAGTCGACTAGCCCGAAACACTAGTCGACTAATTCCCTTTTCCAGAAAGTTTAAAAGTCTCTGTTTCGATCCAGGAGTCGACTTGAACTTTAGTTGATATTTTGAGTAGTCGACTAATTAGGGTATAGTCGACTAATCAATTTGCCCAAGTCGACTAACAGAGTGACCCGAAAGTTAAGAGGTCTCTGTTGACAACAGGAGTCGACTTATAATTTTGTGTAGTCGACTAATATTAAGTATAGTCGACTTATTATTTTGGCCTAGTCGACTAGACTTGATAATAGTTAGTCGACTTGACATGACCTCAAGTCGACTTAACTTGACCCTAGTCGACTGGGACTTTCACTATGGTTGACTTATATTGGTTCAAGTCGACTAATAGTTCCTTGACTAGTCGACTAATGCTTGTTTAATTCAATCATAATGTATGTTGCACATTTGAGATTATGGTGCTAATATTGATTGATGTTGGTCAAGTAATGAATTGAAGTATTATAATATTACTCAAATAAAGGATTAGAGAATATTATTGGTTAGTTTTGTATTCATACGGTTTATTGATTTAGTAGTTGCCAAAGTGACCTATATTAGTAAGCCTTATGAATATACAACTACATAAAAGACTTGTCAATAAGGGTGACATTAAAGACAATAATATTCTCGATGGCGGTTCTAGTTAGGAGATTGGGACTGGCCCAAAGAAAAGTCTCTTTCAAATAATTATGAACCGGATAGGGTAGTGTAATTTATGTAACTTAGTGGTGTGGAATTGGATACCCAAAGGTAACATGACTTACTATCTAAGTGACATAAATTATATTAGACCTACATAGGTGATAAAAGTTCTCACCTAAAGAGTGAACACTAGATATGCTTAAGTTTCGCCCAAAGGAGAAATCAAAGTGATATCAATAGTTCATCTTAATTAAATTTAAAATTTTGTATTGATTCGATGGCCTTAATGTGAGCTTGTCCTATTTTGTTTCAGTGAACGTTCCCACTTTCCTTCACACTCATGCAATTAGCATTCCAGCCCTGGATGGTACAAACTTCTCTGAGTGATTTGAGCATGTCCAATTCACATTGGGTGTACTGGACCTAGACATGGCTCTTTTGGTAGAGAAACCTGATGAAGTGACTGCTGAAAGCACTGCAGACCAGGTTAGCCATGCCAAAACTTGGGAAAGGTCGAATAGACTCAGTCTCATGTTCATCAAGATGACCATAGCCAATAACATCAAGACTTCACTCCCACATACTACTAGTGCATCTGAACTTTTAACTGCTGTTAAAGACCGATTTAAGTCTGCAGATAAGTCATTAGCTGGCACCCTTATGGCTGAACTGACTACCATGAAATATGATGGTAGTAGAGGAGTTCAACAACACATTCTAAATATGACTGATAAGGCTGCGAAGTTAGGATCACTGGGAATGAAAGTGGATGAATCCTTCTTAGTACAGTTCATCCTCAACTCACTTCCTCCTCAGTTCGGGCCATTCAAGATCCACTATAATACTCATAAGGATAAGTGGAATCTGAATGAGCTGACTGGTATGTGTGTACAAGAGGAAGTGAGACTAAGGCAAGAAGGGCATCACTCAGTGTTAGCAGTATCTCAAGGAGCTATCCATAAGAAAGGTAAATATGGAAGAGGTAAGAGGTTTCCACCAAAGAAAGGGAATGACCATGGGGAAAGTAGCCAGGGTCATGGAAAGGTCTTCACTGTCAAATGCTACTTCTGTGGCAGAAAAGGACATGTGAAGAAGGACTGCAACAAGAGGAAGGCTTGGTTTGAAAAGAAAGGTATAAATCTTTCTTTTGTATGTTATGAATCAAATCTTACTGAAGTTCCTTCTAATACTTGGTGGATTGACTCTGGAGCCACAACTCACATAACTAATTCAATGCAGGGATTCCTTACAACCCGGCAACCGAAGGAAAGTGAGAGATTTGTCTTTATGGGGAACCGTCTCAAAGTGGAGGTCGAGGCTGTTGGTACTTACCGACTACTCTTAGAGACGGGTCATCAGATGAATCTTGAAGATACTTTTTATGTACCTTCGATTTCTAGGAACTTAATGTCATTATCCAAATTAGATGTTGTTGGATATTCTGTTTTATTCAGTTGTGGAAAACTCAGTTTAATGTATAATTCAATGTCGGTTGGACACGGAATTTTATGTGATAGTTTATATAAAATTTCATTGAATGATGAGTTTGCACAATCTCTTTTATCTCTGCATTCGAATATTGGTATTAAACGTGGCTTAATTAATGAAAATTCCTCTATCTTGTGGCATAGACGACTGGGGCATATCTCCAGGGATAGAATTGAAAGATTAGTGAAGAATGGGATTTTGGATAACCTAGACTTCACTGATTTTAGGGTGTGTGTGGATTGCATAAAAGGAAAGCAAACCAAACACACCAAGAAAGGTGCCACAAGAAGTAAAGAGCTTCTTGAAATAATTCATACAGATATTTGCGGACCACTCTCCATTCCATGTTTTACGGGAGAGAGATACTTCATTACCTTTATAGATGATCTGTCACGTTATGGTTATGTGTATCTAATTCATGAAAAGTCTCAGGCTGTTGACATCCTTGAGGTGTTCATTACAGAAGTCGAGAGACAATTAGATAGAAAAGTTAAAATCATAAGATCAGATCGAGGTGGTGAATTTTATGGTAGATATGATGAGTCAGGACAACATCCTGACCCATTTGTCAAATTTCTAGAAAAGCATGGTATTTGTGCTCAATACACAATGCCAGGTACGCCTCAGCAGAATGGTGTTGCTGAAAGGCGAAACCGAACACTTATGGATATGGTTAGGAGCATGATGAGCTTCTCTAATGTACCTAATTCATTGTGGAATGAAGCCTTAAAGACTGCTATGTATATCTTGAACAGGATTCCTAGTAAGGCAGTCCCAATAACTCCTTTCGAGTTGTGGACTGGTAGGAAACCTAGTTTAAGACATTTACATGTTTGGGGTTGTCCAGCAGAAGCTAGAATATATAATCCATAAGAAAAGAAATTAGACTCAAGAACAATATCTGGATATTTCATTGGTTATCCAGATAAGACTAAGGGGTACAAATGTTATTGTCCTAACCATAGTACAAGAATTGTTGAAACTGGTAATGTCAGATTCCTTGAGAATGGTGAAATTAGTGGGAGTGATGAACCAAGAAAGGTAGATCTTGAGGTGGTAAGGGTAAATATCCCAATACCCTTTCCTTCAAGAGAAATTGTTGTCCCTCAGCTTGATCATCAAGCTGAGATACCAGAACAACATTATGATATTGGTTCACCACTCCATGAGGATATCGCCATTGAAAATGTTGTAGAACCACCACAACCGGCAGCTTTGAGAAGATCTCAAAGGGAAAGAAGATCTGCCATTTCAGATGATTATGTGGTGTATCTACAGGAATCTGATTATGATATTGGGATAAATAAAGATCCAGTTTCATTTTCACAAGCCATAGAATGCAATGATTCTAGTAAATGGGTTGATGCTATGAATGAAGAGTTGAAATCTATGGACCATAACAAAGTCTGGGATATGGTCGAATTGCCTGATAACTGTAAGAAAGTCGGGTGTAAATGGGTCTTTAAGACCAAGCGCGACTCTAAAGGCAATATCGAACGATATAAGGTCAGACTTGTGGCTAAAGGTTTCACTCAGAAAGAAGGCATTGACTATAGAGAAACCTTCTCTCCAGTATCAAAGAAGAACTCTCTTAGAATCATTATGGCCCTTGTAGCTCATTATGATTTGGAGTTACATCAAATGGATGTGAAAACAGCTTTTCTGAATGGAGATTTGGATGAGGAAATTTACATGGAGCAACCTGAAGGGTTCGCAAAGAAAGGACAAGAACACTTGGCTTGCAAATTAAAGAAATCCATATACGGACTTAAACAAGCTTCCAGGCAATGGTATATAAAGTTTAATGATACCATTACCTCTTTCGGATTTACAGAAAACACTGTTGATCAGTGTATATATCTGAAGATCAGTGGGAGCAAGTTTATTTTTCTCGTTCTATATGTGGATGATATCTTGTTAGCCAGTAGTGATATTGGTTTGCTGTATGAAACTAAAAGCTATCTTACCAAGAACTTTCAGATGGTTGATATGGGTGAGGCAACTTATGTTATTGGCATAGAGATCTTCAGGGATAGATCTCGAGGATTGCTAGGACTGTCTCAGAAAGGTTATATCAATCGAGTTTTGAAAAGATTTCATATGGAATTGTGTTCAACCAGTTGTGCACCCATTATGAGGGGTGACAAATTAAGTAGGAGCCAGTGTCCCAGAAATGACTTAGAAAAGGGTCAAATGCAGAAAGTTCCGTATGCGTCAGCTGTTGGGAGCTTGATGTATGCACATACTTGTACCAGGCCAGATATCAGTTTTGCTGTTGGGATGTTAGGAAGATACCAGAGCAATCCAGGAATGGAGCACTGAAAATTGGCTAAGAAGGTAATGCGGTATCTTCAGGGGAAAAAGGACCATATGCTCACATATAGGAGATCAGATCAGTTGGAAGTGATAGGCTATTCGGACTCAGATTTTGCTGGTTGCCCAGATAGCAGGAAGTCTACTTCAGGCTTCATATTCTTACTAGCAGGTGGGGCAATCTCGTGGAAGAGTGTAAAGCAGTCTATCACTGCTTCATCCACGATGGAGGCTGAGTTTATAGCTTATTTTGAAGCCTCGAATCATGCATTATGGTTACGGAATTTTATCTCAGCACTTGGTGTAGTTGACTCTATTGCCAGGCCGCTGAAGATATATTGTGACAATACAGCAGCCGTTTTCTTCTCTAAGAATGGAAAGTACTCTAATAGTTCCAGACACATGGAACTTAAGTACTTGGTGGTTAGAGAAAGAGTTCAGAAACAGAAGGTGTCAATTGAAAGTATAAGTACCACTTTAATGGTTGCTGATCCAATGACCAAGGGATTGCCTCCAAAGACATTCAAGGAACATGTTGTTAGGATGGGTCTTTTGAGCAATCTGTAAATGTATGTTTTGGTACTTGTATAATTGACAATATTGCGCAATAAAAGTTTGTTTCTGTATTTCCTGTTATCCAATTATGTGTGCACATATTATGTATGGATGTTTGTTAAACAGGAAATGTCTTTACAAGACAATTACAGGGGTCATTTTGGTTATGGACTCAATTAGTAAGGATTATCAATGTTGTGGTACATAGAAGGGAGTATGACGTGGATGTTGTATTACCGCTATGACTCGCATTGGTGGTCCAAGCTAATTGCAGTATTACAGTATTTCATATTTGGGCTTATCAGTTGTTGTTTTTAAAATTCGTGATCACGTGTCAAAGTTTTTCAGTATGGAATCCAATGGAGTCAAAATGATTTAAAATGAGTCTTTTCTTTTATTTGTTTTCTAAAGTTTTAACCTAATCGGTTAATGGTCCAAGTGGGAGAATGTTAATCTCACATTAAAGATGGACCAATAACCTTGGTTAATTAATTGGATTCCTAATTAAAGTTAACTGATATTAAAGATGCCCATATTAAAGTTACATTTATATATATGTTAATAATCACATGAGGTATAAAGGAACCATGATGGGTGGTTTTATCTCAAGGGTTATTTTAGTAAATGTTGGACCCTCTTCTCTCCTCCTGAAAAGAATATAACCTAGGCTCATTATTTGTGAGCAATAAGAGAATCCATCATATTTGCAAGGTTGTGAAAGGAAAAGGAGATAGAGAGAAGAAGGGTCTGCATTAGGGTTTCTTGCAGGATTAAAGAGAAGGATCAAAGTCTTCATCCATCTACTTCCTTCAGTTCATCAATGGCTTCAGGTATGATGATTTAGTATTGATTTAATTATGTATTTGATTTCTTGAGATGATTGATTCTAAATCCATGGTTATTAATCCGCATTAAATTTCAGTTTAAAATCTTACAAACTTTCTAGTCTCTTAATGCTGGACATAAAATTCTCCACATTGTTGCTGACATTTGCTCGAAATAGAAAACTAAGTCTCCTTTTATATCTTCAACATACGATATATATGGAAAGGCTATAAGCGCTAATCTACTAAACTCCGGCTGATATCAAACTTGTCAACAATATTCTTGATTGAGGAGTAGGAGCCAATGCACGAACACGCTAGTCCCACAATCATAACTAAAATGCACGCGGTCACCTGAGAAAAGAGACGGTAACATCATTGTTAGAAATATACATCTCACTGAAAATTAACCGAATGAATAGATTCTCTTACTTGTAGAAATTTAAGTGAATTGCGATGAATGCTGAGATAGCACGCACAAGGCAAAATAACAGTCTGCCGCGAAAATTTAAAGGTAAAGTGTGAGTAGCTATTTCAAACTGTTTCAGAAACATCAAGCAGTGTTTTGCCTAAGGATAAAGTAACTTACCACAAGCATTGCAAAAACTGATCCAAGCAATGACATAACAAGACCTGGAAATAAATAGAAGCACAACAATTTTTCAAAAAAAATGTGATGTTGTCTATTACAATGATACAACAAACATTAAATGTTTCAGTTTTGTAGGTCATAAGGCTCGGAATGCAGCTGAAATTAAAGCTGCAACATATCTGTCAGCCAATATTTCTACATGTCTCGATTTGGAGGAAAAAAAAAACACTCACCAAAAAATGGAACTGCGAGTGCCACGAACAAAGTTGAGAAAACAAGCATTGTTCTGATCAACATCAAAGTGAGATGAGATTGATCTGAAGGTAAGAGTTCCTCAATACTCAGCGCAACTGGAGTCATCGTCAATGCATACTTTGAGAGCGGGTTCACAACCTAAGGGAACAAATACCGCGCATGAAGCACAAAATTAAGTAATGCAAATTCAGTTCTCTAAATTCAACTAAAGAAAATTGGAGGTAATAATTAAAAGTTATTGGTGCTATTGTTCTTACTGTTGTCCAGATTGCGACTTTAGAACTCAAATAATGACCGGGCATATTGAGCGTAAACTGAGACTTGATAGATTCACCAAACATCAGAAACCCGCTTGTGGCCACGCCAGCATATACAATTGTGGCTATGCTAAAGCTGCATGAAAAAATTGCAATCAGAGAAACCTTAGATGAAGAAAGGAGCATGTAAACTGAATATTTGATTCAGACAGATAATCTCTGATACGTCAAATAAGTCATCTCCCTGCATTTCAATTGAGTTATGTAGCACATATTTTATGGCATACGCAATATCAAGAACTCATATCTATATTGGATTACCAGACTAGCAAAACCATCGGAAACTGCTCCCGCGTCTTCATGGAAGAATAAATGTTCGGGAGAACAGAATGCCCTGAGTAGCAGAATCCATACAATCCGAGCGCAACTGGAAGATTTACAAGGTCCAATGTAGTCCCTCCTCGGTGAAACCCAACTCCATCAACAACACCGACCCACAATAAGCAGATCACCACCACTATTGTCGCGATCACACCCCCACCTGAAACAATAGGCCTTCAAACATGAATACTTTTAACATTATAGTCGCTGATAAAGAAAGATCTGTTACATATCGGGGGGGAAAAAGTTCAAATGTCTTCTTTACAGCGCTAAAATCACCTGACAGGTATGAAAGCAGGCTCTGGTCTCGCAACCAAACAGTGGGAAGAACTGCGATGGCGGTTGTTAGAGCAAACAATTGTTCAGAGTTCAAATTGAGGCCCCCTAAATTCAGATGAGCACCAGGGAACATCGAAGCTAAGCTATCGCCAGCAAGAGTTATGTACTCGACACAACATGCCTGCATGAAATACAGTTATGCCCTTGATGCTAAATACTTTCTTAGTTAAAAAACAAGATATATAACACTGGAAACAGAGATGTTTACTTACATAAAGCTCTAGGTACAAAACTATCTGCATTCAAACAAGTGAAGAAAAGTTAGCATATAGTGAACTTTTGCACTGAACTCTCCAAATTGTATGAACTTAACATATCTTATGATAAAATCTTGTTTCCTAATTGTGAAGAAACTTACACATACAAATAGGCGGCCTCGCATCCCGAACGCAGCCTGACCGATGTCAGGGTAGGTATGCAGCCCAGGGGAGCTATCCAAGCACTTCTTCAACAAAATTCCAGTATATAATGAAATCGATCCGAACATGAAAAGCAATGAGATACCAAGCCATCCCCCTTCTTTGAGTGCATAAGGAGTGGTAAGCAGTCCCACCCCACAAAGCATATTGATCCCTAACAAAATTAGAAGTCAGACTAACTATAAACCAACCAATGAAATAATTGAGCTTTTCAGTCTTTTTTTTTTTTTTACTGCACGCGCTAGCACTTGACAAGACAAATAAAAATTACAGTTATTGAGCTGACATTCTCGACTTTATAAATGGCATGGTACTGAGTCATGTGACATATAGACTAGTTTGATAACTGAATCATTTGCTTGTCTTGTCAAGTACTGAAAACGTTTAGAGAGTGTGTGTGTATTGTTTTGTGTGTGTGTGTGTGTGTGTGTGGTGTGTGTGTGTGTGTGTGGGGGGGGGGGGGGGGGGGGGGGGGGCGTACCGTTGATGATGGCTTGAGTGGTGGTGGAGCACTGACGGGGCGGGGGGAGGGACTTGGCGAAGGACGGGATTGAGGAAGGGGGGGAAGTGGGCGAAGGGGCCTGTAATCCCGCTCGGGGGAGTCTTTGATGGAAGAGTTGGAGTAGGCGATGATGAGGGGTTTGGAGAGGTTAGCGGGTGGTGGGCGCTCAGAGAGTGTAGAGCAGAAGGGGCGGACGAACGAGCCGCCAACTTCAAAGAGGCTGGACTTGGAGCCTGCTATGAATCCACCCACACTTGGTGAGATCACACTGCTCATCATGTCTACAGATTGCCTGCAATTTAGAGATAAAAAAGAACTGATTGCCGAATTTAGCATGAAAGTCAAGAAGGCACCAGTTTTCAGTTACTGGTCTTTGCATATGTCTTTTTTAATTTACATGTTTTAATCGAATCAATTGCAAACTTGGGCTTTCTTTTTTTCCCTCAAACAAACCAATCTTTAGATAGATATTGATAGATGAATAGATCAAAGAGATCTCAATAGATTATACAAATAAATTAAAAGGCTAATTTCCAATAAAGATTAGTAAAATTTCATATAGAGAGAGATAATACAGACATACGACAGATTTATAAAGTTTTTTGCGTGTAAATCACAAACTGTTTTTCATCTAATGAAGAATATGCCCTCTTATTCAGCAGTTTATTTTTGATCAGATAGTTCTTTGAAAATACGAAGGAAAATAACTCCCTGAACCTAATCCTAATTAACCAAAGGCTGTGTTTTGGACACTAAGAAAATCACGAAAATATGTGATTTTCCATAGTTTTTGGAAAAAGTAATTCATGATATTTTTAGGGGAGTGTTTGGACATATAAGAAATTATATAAAAAAAAAATTCTCAAAATGGTGATTTTTAAAAATTTCTATTCTGAATTAACACATCTGTCAAATTTCAAGATTATCTTGTCTAGTTGCAGGGTTGTTTTCTTATTTTGACTTGATAACTATTAATATCAAACAACAAATATTAAGATTCTTTAAATCCTAATCCTGGAACTTTCAAATCTATAAAACACTAAAAAACTAATTTTTTTGTTAAAACATCCAAAACCCAGAGTTTCTAAAAAAAAAATGAGAATTGTTCTGTTTATTTTTAACCATTTGGATTCACGCCGTCAAATTCAAAAAAATTTTATTTTGTAAATCTATGATAGTATTCTGAAATGCGAAATAAAAGTTCTGACAGGTTAGAAAATTTCAGATATCATCATGTTATTTCGATAAAAATCATGGTTTTACCTGAAACTCTTAGGCCATGATGGCTGATAAGAGCCGTGCCACTCCCCAGCGTCATCATGAGCGAAAGATCGGTTCCCCGACGACAAAGACGAAGGCGAGGAGTAATGGCTCTGAGCCTGGTCCTCTTCGTCGTCGGTCTCACACTCCAAGTTCCGGTCGCGGCCAAGTTCTTCCTCACTCTTCAGCTGCTTCATTCTCACAAAATTCAGACTCAAACTCAACTCTGAATTCTAGTAGCTAAGAAAACAAAATAAAAAAGATGAGGGGAAAATAATAAAAGGAAAATGAAAAGTAAATGACAGCGTAATTTAGTATTTGCATGTTGGAAATGGGCTAGAGTCCAGCAATTGCAGTTGTTCGTTCAGTCAATGTGTACACAAGTATCAGATCAGTACTTGACCAGAAAAGAAGAAGGCCCATTTTTAGAAAGAATGAAGCAATGCTTCGTGTGCTTCAAGTAATAAAAAAAAATTTCCAGCTATTTTCGTTCCGTCTATATTTGGGAAAATAAGGAAAGTTGTATTGAGAATCCAGCTGCTCCACGATGATGAGATGGTGCCAATTGGGTTCAAGTCTGACTCAGTGATTGTGGTGGAGATTTTTCTATATGATTAATCGAATGGAAGGATCTACCTAAAATGATACAGCATGTAAAGTATCAATCAGCAAAAAGACATAGACAGAGATTTTTACATAAAAACACAGAATGAAAAAAAACCACGGGGAGGAGAGAGAGGAAGGATTCACTCAAAAAGACAGACAGAGATTTTTACATAAAAACACAGAATAAAAAAAATCATGGGGAGGAGAGAGAGGAAGGATTCACTTTCTTTTTGTTAGTGTCATACAAGAGGATTTCTAAATACATTTTTTTTCTTTTCTTCCCCTTTCTCTTTGGTCCGTTGCCTATAAATGTAACTAATGTTGCGGATTTTTCTCCATGTTCATGATTTGCGGTTAAGATCCTTTCATATCTATTTAGATTGTCGTACTTTATCGCTGGGATTTGCAGGCCGAGATAGTCGTCACTGTCCTTAAATGTTTCCGCTAGAATACAAGGGTGTTTAAAACGTGGGGATTCGTGGCACGTGTAACTGTTCTTGCGATCTGAAAACCTTCCTATTGAGTTGTGCCCAGTAAGAGTCGAGGTGAAGTCTGGTAGTCACGAATGTCGAGATGAGAAGGGACTCAGGATTCTTTCCTCGGAGTTGGGATGTGTTTCCAAGTTGGGCTCGAGACTCTCTCTCTTCAGAGTTTGCATATAATCCGCTTAGCATCTTGGACATGTTGTCTGCTTGAGGTATGTCTGGTGCAATGGAACACGTGTCGTAATCCCTGGGTTAACCAGATTTGACCACTACGGATGCTCCCCGCCCTTGTGATTGCCAGAGTTGCGAAAGAGGAATCAGAAGAGCGAAATCGGTGGAAAATTTAAGTGCACTAAACTCTTCTGAAAGCTTCAAGTCTGGATCAGGTTCATTAGTGTGTGTCTATAGCTGGCCTCTAGGTTGGCTTCTTTTCAAATCTCCCGGTCGTTTAATGGGTGAGATTGTGCGGCAGCAGCGATTCGTATCTTGAAAATCCTGTCATACCGAAAATCTCAAGACGTTGATCAGTTTCTTGGGGATTGAAGTTTTGAATAGGATACTCTTGGGCTTCCTTCCCATTTATAAATAGGGTGGATCTACAAGGGGAGATCTGCTCATCTCTGAAAACTTTTTACTTTCAAAATTCTCGTTCTGATAGGTTGTGATGTCTTCCTTCTTCTTTATCCGGTGGAGGAAGGAGAGGGAGAGAATGAGGACGGTTACTGTGATTTGATGTTCAGGAGTTCGGTTGTCGAGGAACATCAGTTTTCGTGTGGGGCTCGTCGAGGAAGATCAGTTTTTATGATGAGACCGGTTGTCAGGAAGGATAGATGGGGCTCTTGTTTCTGCCTGGTATGTCCGTCTGGTATTTGATCAGATCAGTCAGGGCTAGAGTTGGGGCTTGGTACTTCTCTTTCCTTATAGCGCGTATGAGGCGGAGCACGGAGTATGTTTGATGATAGTTCTGATTCCTTGATATGGCCGTCTGCACTCATGTTGAATGTCGTTGCTTCGCGGGCAGGCAACTGGAGGGAGGTATGGGTATTCTCCGGGATCTCTGCTGAAGAGTTGCTTCGTTTACCTTCACCCCGAGTTCATCTTTTGATTTACGGGGCTTGGCATGGTATCATCACTATCTTGTAGGTTTCAGTCTATAGTCTGAGTCGCGATCTTCAGTACTATCATTTTTCTGGGAGTTCTCGGCATCATTGTCCTCCTGGAAGTGGTGAATTGTTTGTTTAGGAGTCATCTCTTGAATGCTGTCGTGAACATTGTGACAGAAAGTGTATCTGTTTTTCCTTTCAAAGAAAGACACGAACATGTAATAGACCTTATATTACTCTTGTTAGTTGTAACCAAGCTTGTATTTAGATGGATGTAATAAAAAAAACTTCATAATAAAGCAGTAAATTGGAATGAAAGTATTGTTTGGATCTTAGTTGGATTGGCTTATTACTGTTTGGAATGGATGTCTGCTCGAAGAATGCTTTGACTCTGAGGTGTTTGGAATGCTTTTTGTTTGAAAGGTTCGGCATGTGGTTACCAAGTGGTGCCTATCCCACAGAGGCACATGTAAGTTTTGCCTCTGAGTGAGAAAAATCTCAGCACAGAGTTGAGCCTTCGAGAGGGAAAATCCCTGCAGCGGAGTTTGGCTCGATGTCGCTTTAGAGTGAGGGATATCCCAGCTATAGAGCTATGTTGTCGGGATTCTGAGAGGAAAAATCCCTACAGCAGAGCTCTTATCAGGATTATCTGTAGTCACCTCCGAGTGGGGTCAATCCTTCTCGGGGCATGTAAATCAGGGAATGGTTGTAACATTTAAAATGCGCATGCAAGCATTTGATAATACATAGATAAAAATGATAGATGCAACATAGGTTTCAAGCATTGAAGAATTTAAAACATCATACCTGTCGTCGCTTTCCTCTGGGGAATAATTGGAGTATGTCCACATGGAATTGATACGTTAAGGGGATAATCCGATTAAGAAAACCCTCATGATATACCTAAACACATATGGTCGCATCCTCATCAGTACCTTCATAAAAGTGGCCTGAAGTAGGGGTACAACCAATTGACAGATTGGACGTGTCTTCCGGATAGGGGTCCCTACTCAGAGTAATGATCCAGTACCTCCAACATGGGAGCAAGCCCAACATCGGAGTTATCCTCCGTGTGTGGGACATTCCACATTGGAACTGTCTCCCGAGTGGGGGAAATCCCATTGCGGAATATGGATAGATGGATGTATTCATCTGCCTGTAGATTCAGACGAGAAGAGCCCATAAGCTAGTGTTCATGTTCCGAATGGAAAAAATCCCAGCAGCAGAACATCAAATGGCGGCTCTGAGAGGGGAAAATTCCTGCAGTAAAGTGGGAGAAATCCCACAATGGAGGGTTTTAACTCACATAGGAGGATTGAGAAAAGCCCGTGGGCATGTCTGCGTTGTCCTCTCTGAGTGGGAGAAATTCCAGCAGTGAAACGTACAGACACTTCTCCGAGCGGGGAAAATCCTAGTAGGGGAGAAGTATGATTACCGCCTCTGAGTGGGAAAAAATCGCATTTGCGGGGCGTATGGATGGATGGATGTATGTTGTATAGCAATCATATTACTGCCTCCGAGCGGGCTGTCGCCATTTTCAGGGTGAGTAGATGATTATATATCGTGGAGCAATCACGTTGCTGCCTTCGAGTGGGTTGTCTCCATCTTTGAGGATGGTTGTATGTTGTGTAACAATCTCGTTGCTGCCTCAGAATGGGTTATCACCATCTTCAGACTGAGTGGATGATTGTATGTTGTGGAGTAGTCTCATTGCTACCTTCGAGTGGGTTGTCTCCATCTTCGAGGCGAGAGTACAATTGTATGTTACAGATGTGAGTACTGCAATGGAGGGATGTACGGTTAGGAGAATAAAATAATACATGGATTAAAATTGGAAGGAAGTACATCCCATATAAGTGGTTTGGAGAGTCAGTCGATCGCCTTGTATTACATGATCATGTGCTGCTTCCTTGGAGGTCAGATGTTCGGATGTCATGACGCAGCTTCCAAAGTGAGGATATATTCTTTAAGAAAGTCTTGTTTTATGAGCTCTTCCAAGTACTTCTGGAGGGCCTAACAGTAGATGGTCTGGTATCCCTTACTCTCGTGAAAGGAGCGGTACTCCTCCGACCCGAAGAGCGAAAGATTGTGTTGGAACGACTTGGGCGTCTGACCCATGGTTGATCTTTGATTGTGTTGTAGACTTCATCGATGAGGAACTTCAATGGAGTGAAGCATTCCATCGATATGCTGTCTCTGAGTTAACTAGGGAAGGTGACCGAGAGTAACTGCTCTTATGAGTAGGCTTCCCCGGTGCTTATCTAAAGGGTGGTTGAGAGCTTCGTGAGGAAACTTTGACTTTCCTCCACTGTCGCTTGGCTTTGCAGGGTGGTCGGAGGAAGTCTTCATCACCTCATTGAGTTAGATGTAGGGCAGAGCACGGTTAAGAATCTCGCTCATCTTGGTGACATTGTGCTTCAGGAGATGCTTGTATAGGGGGTGAGCAACTTGTAACCCGCTGATGAATGCGAGGGCTGCGACTTTCTCCCCACAGTTAAAGATTTTGGTGAGTTGATTCTGGAAGAAATTGAGGTACAACTTGAGGCTGTCTCATGCCTCATTCTGACAGATAGGAGGTGGTGGCTATTCCATATAGCCTCTTGGCAGGAGGCATATTGGATAAGGAGCACTTCAGTCTCCTCAGAGGAGTTGTGAAGTGAATAGGGTGGCAGCAAGTAGACCAGTTCGAGGTCACACCTTTTAGGCTGGCAGGAATGGTAAGGCGCAAGACAAGATCGTTGCGAGAATGGACCACCATCTTGTCCCGAAAAGTAACGGATGTCCTACTCCGGGTCACTTACTCCAGAGTAGTAGTCGAATATTGGAGTGGAGAATTTCTTCGAAATTCACACTCTTGGATCTCTTTTAGAGAAGGGAGACTAGTGGATCTTGGCAATTGGAGTAGGGTGCTCCAACAGTCTAGCTTCTATGATTCACTTCTAGATCAGTTCGTCGAGAATGCAGAGGTTGGGAGACCTGCTATTCTCAAGATTGCCCTTCTGTTATATTAGATTGTTTTAAAGGATTGCGACTTGGGCCAAGAGTTATTAGTTGAGCAATCTCAATCTCTCTTGCTCCCAGAGGATGTTCTCGCGGTCAAGAGCCATTTGTTCTCATCGCGATATGATTGTGCCTGTTGTTTCTTCATCTTCTCATTCATCTCGTAGAGCGTTTGAAGAAACTAATCTTCGCATTATTGCAGGTATTAAACATCAGTGATAGGCTCCTGTTTCAATGAGGAGCTTGAGTCTTCGGTGGTGCACGGTTGATTGGCAGTGGCAGAGGGAATATGCCCTCAACAACTTCGATTACTTTACCTTTGGATGATGCGCCTCTGGTGGCATGTTATCTCGGGGCCATCATCGATGTTGGAGAATGTGGCGCCTCGATCCGGTGGGTACGGGGTTGCCACTGCGGCGTACATACGCAGGGCGATGGTACCATTACGTATGTACACTAAGCATCAATACAACACAATACAGGGATCAGAGTACGAAAATACGTGGTGTTATACATTCTAACACAAAATAGTACAAGTACTTAGTCATCACAGATTGTGACATAATATTACATAAATATTACATCATCAGGTAGTACAAAAGTAGACTGAACATGATACAAAAGATAAAGACTCATGAGCTGGAGAGGGAATCTCGCGAGCGGGGAAGACGGGATGGAACTACGGCTGATCTGCCTGCTCCTCGAAGTAGGCCTGATTCTCCGCTGAAGGGTCCACCTCGGTCCAAGCTGCTAAATCTGGACATACAAATCTAGGGTATTAGTGGGCAACCCAGCGAGTGCAAGAAGAACCCAAATGGTAAGTACAAATAGTAGCAAGTGCATCATGTCAAGTATAATGTACCCAAATCAATAAGCATGAATGACCACAATAAATAGTAAAATATGAAAATAACATTAGAATTATGTGGCATGAAATAAAAGTAAGTGCAGCAAGTCAAATGTCATGTAATCAATTCAGCAAGCATAGAATAAATATAATAAATAGCAAGTATGAAAATGACACTAAAATTTATGTAGCATGAAGTCAATTATCAAGTTATTATTAAGACTCGTTCAATTTGTATGTTTCGGTATATGACCGGTGCCATATACTTCTGCATACAAGTCTAGCGAGGTTGGTTATTAGAAATTGATGGGGAACGACGAACCATGTTTAGAATGGGTCTTGTGCATGCCAGGGTCAACGGTCCAGAAGTATTCGGTACTAAGCCAGAATGTACCGCTAGGCACCGGGACTTATTATATGCCCGAAGGTCTTAGTATACGCCCGAACAGGAATAACACCGTTCCCCACAGGGATATAAACAGGGGATTATAGCATACCCGGCAGGCAAGCAAGGGGGTAGGGGTGCCAGTACACCCTCGGAAATGCCTGGTGGCCTCTAGGTCGAATCCAACAGGAATAGTTGTACAACATATGTGTGGCCACCATAAACATAGAAACTATATCGATACCCATCAAATTCCCCCGTCCCGGTGTAAGTTGTTTAAATATAACAGAGTGTCAAATAATAAAGTCCATGGGGTATTCACAAAAATATAATATCCATAGTTATCCTATTATGGGGGTCCACAGGAGTATAATATTAGGAGTAATGTCAGGAGCTTCCCTATTTCAGGGGTTCACGTTTATAGGAGTTCAGGAATACAGGAGTTCAAGAGTACCAAATGTCTGATAATAATATAATAACCATGTCAACTCCTGTAAAAGTGATGTCATGAATATGTCATATAATTCGGGTATCAGAGGTGGTAGTGTCCGGTCAAAGGTCACGATGTCAAGTCAATGTATTTATAGCATATCAAGTAAGGGTTAACATGTCACATATCGGGGGTCAGTATCAGGTGACAAGTGTGTCATATATCAAGTACCAGGGTCTAATATCAAGTATCGAATATAGCATGGCAAGTACCGGTGTCGGGTGTCATGTGTCAAATATAGCATGGCAAGTACCGGTTCGGGTGTCATATGTCAAATATAGCATGGCAAGTACCAGTGTAAATACCGTGTGCTGGTATAAATACCAAGTACCGGTGTAAATACCGAGTGCCGATATCATGCATAACAAGGAGTCATGTACTAAAAATTACAGTAGTAAGTGTTAGGCATGTTAAAAATATTCACATATCAATTCATGTTATAAATACAAGAGTAATTATTTTTAAATTAATAATAAGCACTCGCCTGAAACCGGGATGAAATACCGCTTAAAAACCCGGGGAATCAGTGCACCGTACGAGCAAGCCTCTAGCCATAAATATATATTAAAGATATAAATATAAATATATATAAATATTAGAGAGGGAATGAGAGAGGAAAGAGAGAGAAGAGAGAAAGTTGTGGGAAGGAGAGAGAGAGAGAGAGAAAGAGAGAGAAAATAGGGTAATTTTAGAAAAGGAATAGGATTAAAAAGGAGCGGGTAGGATTGTAAATATAGGGGAGTAAATAAGGGTTTGAGGAGGGGTATTTTAGGGATGTAGAAAAGTGTGTGTTGTAGGGTCACCTAGAGGGGGGGTGAATAGGTGATGGCTAATCTAATGGTCACTTAATGCCAATTAATGCGGAAGCAAAAAACTATTATGACCTAAACAAACTATATAAACTAAACACCACGTATAACACAAGAGTGTAGCCGAATTCCCCGTGAAGGGCTCTGGACTAACTCCTCCAGATTCCCCTTGATAAGGGTTGAGGTGCCACGTTGGCTCTCTTGGTTGAATACAAGTGTTAGCAAACAATCCCAAGCAAGTATATCAAATAAGTACACTATGAATATCAAGCATGTAAAGATAAGCACAATAAAAGATGCAAGATATAAACAAGAAGACAAAGAGAGAGAGAGTGAGCAATCGCAAACACAAGGGATTTGTTTCGAGGTTCGAGCACACTTGCTCTACATTCCCGCCTTCGACACACGAAGGATTTTCACTATAATCGATCCCAATGGATCACTCCTCGGTGCCGCAACACCTACAAGCTCTCGGATTCTCTAGCCCATACACACCGCAAGCCCACCGGCTCGCCGAGGCCGCACCTCAAACACCGAGTTCCCACTAGAACCCGAAACACCGAGTCCCCACTAGGACTCGAAACAATGTGAACACACACGTCCGCCTCCTCAAAGAGCAAAGATGAACTTTGATGATCACAACTCTTGATCACCTAAAATCCTCTCACAACAAACTCCCTATAGGGTAGATATAGCAATGGATAGCTCAAGTGTTGTGTGAGAAAACAAGGATGAGAATGGTGGAGGAAAACTCAAAGAAATCTCTTTTAAAACACTCTTGATAAACTCTCCTTTTAATTGGAAGTATTGGCTCTAAATTTGTGGAGAAAAACCTCTTAAAAGAGTAGGAAAAACCGGCTCTAAAAGTCTCCAAAAATCTTAATCAAAACAGCCCCCAAATGCCCTTTTTATAGCGTCTGGAAAACTAGCCGTTGGGGTTCTGTCAGGCCTGTCGGTCGACCGTCCGGCCGACCGGCCAACGGTCATATTTCAGATCGTTTGAGTCATCAGTCGACCGGTCGGTCGACCGAGCCAGGATACAGAGAGCAACTCTCTGTCCGGTCGACCGCTCGGTCGGTCGGGGCCTTTCCAGAGAGCAGAGCTCTCTGGACGGTCGACCGGGTCGGTCGGCCGGCCCTCCTGCAGAACTGGCGTGCACGTCTGTGCACGTCGGTCGACCGGGTCGGTCGACCAGCTGAAGCCAGGTTAGGTCTGAACTAGGGATTAAAAACTTGGTCTTTTGGCTCACATAAAAATCTCATAAAATACATAAAAATCTACAAAAATAGTTTTACCAATATACTTTGATAAACAAACATGCTTGCATAAAATCAAGGCATGTTATAAATGATTTGGACTATTTTTGTAACTTGGAAATATGGCTTAAAAGAAAACAGTATTTTCCAAAACTTGATTTTTCTAAAACTTGTTTTTTCAAAACTTCACCAAATACAAAAACAAGGTATTTAAACAACTTTTAAAGCATAGGGTGTATGGATATGATCCACTACACAAACATGGTGAAATATCTATGTTTTGACATTAAGCATTAAACTTGGTTTTGGTTAAAAAGGCAAGAATATAGGAAATTCAAGTTTACATGTTTTAACCAAAAGAATCAAAACGGTATTTTCCAAATTGAAAATCTTTTCTAAAACAAACTAAATCAAGAGTGTGTGTGTATATGTACTTGAGCAATCCACCAACTACTCTATCCTTTACATCTTATCTAAAAATAAAATCTTATAAAAACAAACCTAGACTCAAGTCTTCATCTTCTTGAAGTCTTCACTTGAAGCCTTCTCATCTTCTTGACTTGGTCCAAACACGATCTAATGGCTCTTGGATCAAACCGTGCTAGCTCCAAAACTTGACTTTAAATCCTTTGTTGAAGCTATGCACCTACTAAGACCTTGATCATAAATCTGTCACTAATTAAACACAAGATCATTAGTACTATAACTACATGAGTTAATCATCATCAAAACTAGAGTGATGGGCCTTCGGGCCAACAATCTCCCCCTTTTTGATGATGACAAAACTCATGAAATTATATATGCATGAATTAAAGTAAAGCTTCAAAGAAGCTCCCCTTAACTCATGCATACCACATAAATAAATAGATATGCAATAAAGCTCATAAACATGTATGCAAATGTATGGAGATAAACATGCTAACTAGCATAAAACAAAATCACAAAATCTTTTTCTCCTATTTGCAAAACAAAACATATATGCATAAACACAAATACCACTCCCCTTAAGCAAGGAAAACAGATACTTCTCCCCTTAAGTAAGGAAAACATGCATATATCTCAAATACTTCTCCCCCTTTTGTCAATCATCAACAAAGGGGTTAAAGTAAAAACAAAATCAAATAAATTTTTCTTCCCCTTTTTGTCATAAACAAAGATACCAATAAGGGGTGTATACAAATAAGTCAATAAAAGGTTATATGCGATATACATTCATGAAGAGGAAGACAGTAAAGTAACTTCCCTACACATATACATTACATGAAAGAGGGATGACAAGCCCTAATTCACATAACGTATAATATGTAATGCATAAGAGGAGATGTGAAGCTCCCCTACACACGTGTACCACATAAAGAAGAGTTGTCAAGCTCCTCAATATACAATACACTCAACATGAATCTATATGTAGAAGAGATGTTAAGCTCTCATTGCATATAGGCAATACAAATCAAAAATTTGATTTTCTTATAAAACAAAATTTTGAATTTCTCAATAAAACAAATCTTGAGAATTTTTCTAAAAATTTTTATTTTCTTATCATAAATAACTTTGTGCTTTAAACATGTAAAACAATTTTAACTCAAGCACAAATAACTCATATATATGTATGAAAAATGAGTATACCAAATAAAATTTATACATACATATATAAGAAAACAAAAATGAGTATATACAAATATAGAGTCAAATTGATACCAATTGAAACGATTCAATGATACCAATTGAAACAATAATAGGATCATGTGTATATCTCATAAACATTGAAGAATAAATAACTAGTTAAATTAATTTTTGAAAAACTAGTTAAAGATCCTTCAAAAATATGAAACCAAATCATATGTATTTCATGAATCATACCAAATACACAAGAGATGACACTCAAAATCGATTAGGCTCGTAAAAGTGTTCATGAAACAAGGTCATGACAAAACATATAAAGTGTGAGTGTACAAGAATCATGTGTTTAGCATTTTCCATGAAAATAATCAATGAAGCTCAAAACACAAATATCATTTTATCAAACAAATCATAAAAATCATTTTCATTAAAACAAAACAAACTTCTAGGTATATGTATGATTTATCTAAATCTAACAATAAGCATACATATCCCAAACATAAAAGAGTCTATTAAAGGTATTTGCATGAAGGCAAGAGACTCACGGGTATACATGTATATTTATTAGATTTGAACAAAAATTACATATACATGAAGTAAAACATGAAATTTGGCAAAACAAGTATAAATGAAAGAATCATCAAAACTAGGCTATACATGTGCATATAGTGGATACAAATGAGCATGAAGTGCAAACATATATGAATCAAATGTTGCTCACTATTTGTACATGTATAAATCCAAGTTTTAATAGAATCTACATCTAAACAAGTTATATACCCATGAAGTACAAAAACTAAAACATGAACATGCTAAAAATATGACATATGAACAAGCATGTAAATAAATTAGGAGTTTAGAGATAGTTACCAACTCCAAAGCTCCAAACATGGTGGTTGTCCCACCAAAACTCCTTGATAGCGATGCATCCATATATGTGTCCATCAAGTTCATGTGCATCCACCATCAAGGCATCATCCCTCTCACGTCGTGTGAGAGCCCTCACCTACATCAAAAATCAAAGGTGGGGATTTTGGTACCCATTTTCTTTTGGGTCCTTGGGGGTTAGCTTTGTAAGGCACCCAAACATTTTTATTAGCAAAATTTAAATAATGTAACTTATCAAAACAAAACTTTGCTAAATGGCCTTTGCGGCCATAATGTGTACATTTGTACACCTTAGGATGCATATGATTGTGAGTGTGATCGTGGCGTGCAAATAATGAATATGCATGATGAGAATGATGTGCATGAACATGTGGAGTTTGTTTCTTTGAAAACATAGACTCCAATCTAGTGTGGTTAAATGCACATGTGCTCAAGGTAGAACTCAAACTATTAATTTTATTTTTCAAAAGTTTAATCTCACTATCATCAATGGTGGCATATAGAGAAAGGTGAGATATAGAGTCATTTTTCTTATTCTTTTTAGAAACCTTTTCTTTTTCTTTTTCTTTTTCAAAAATTTTTCTTTTTAAAGAATTGTTTTCTTGAAAAGCAATTTCTTTTGTTTCTCCACAAAGAAAATTTCATTTTTCAAAATCATATTTCCTTCACACAAATCATTTAATTTAGACATCAAGGAAATATTTTCATTTTTCAAATCTTTATTTTCTTTTTCAATGCATGCAACCTTATTTTCTAATGAATCTTTTTCATTAAGCATGCAATCAAATTTCTTTTTCAAATTTTTATTATCCTTTTTAAGCATGTCATATTTCTCTAATAGTTGTTGACAAAAAGAAGCAAGTTCATCATATGACATGTCGTTTTCATCTACCTCAGATTCGGTAGTTACTGTTGGCCTAAAGGCCCATCACTCTAGTTTTGATGATGATCAACTCATGTAGTTATAGTACTAATGATCTTGTGTTTAATTAGTGACAGATTCATTATCAAGATCTTAGTAGGTGCATAGCTCAACAAAAGATAAAATGTCAGGATTTGGAGCTAGCACGGTATGATCCAAGGAGCTTTTGGATCAAACTTGGATCAAGTCAAGAAGATGAGAAGCCTTCAAGTGAAGACTTCAAGAAGATGAAGACTTGTGTCTAGGTATAAGATTTTGTTTTGTTTTAGTTAAAAATGTAAAGGATAGAATAGTGGTGGATTGCTCAAGTACATATACACGCACACTCTTGATAGAATTGTTTCCATAAAAGATTTTTCAGTTTAGAAAAGACTTTCATTTTGGAAAAATACTATTTGGTTTTTGGTATTCATGTTTACATCTTTTAACTAAAACCAAGTTTATGCTTATTGTCAAAAACATAGATATTTCATCTTGATTGTGTAGTGGATCATATCCACACACTATGCCTTAAAATATATTACAATATCTTGTTTTGTATTTGGTGATGTTTTGGAAAAATATTGTTTTGGAAAAATAGTTTTTTATCATGAGCCAAATATTTCCAAGTTACAAAAATAGTCCAATCTTTTCTAACATGCCATGATTTTGTGCAAGCATGTTTGTATATCAAAGTATATTGGTTAAACTATTTTTGTAGATTTTTTAAATATTTATGGGATTTTATTTCAATCAAAAAGACCAAGTTTTAAATCCTAGTTTTCTGTTTCAGGCTTCAGATAAGTCGACTTGCTTCCTTTATAGTCGACTAACTCTGAAGTCGGTCGACCGGTTGAGTCGACCGACGTGCACAGACGTGCACGCCTTTGTGCACTGGAGGACGGCCGACCGGATCGGTCGACCGCTCCAGAGAGCTCTGCTCTCTGGAAATCTCGGCCGACCGTACGGGTCGACCAACAGAGAGTTCTACTCTCTGCTCCAGTGGCTCGGTCGACCGGGCGGTCGATCGTGGCTCCAACGGTCGGATTTCTGACCGTTGGCGATCGACCGGCCCGGTCGACCGGCAGGCCTGACAGACCCCAACGGCTATATTTTCTGGCCTATAAATTTGAGGGTCTTGTCATTATTTTGAAACAAGATTTTAGGAGAGCTTTGAGCCAGTTTTTCCCACTCCATTAAAAGAGTTTTCTCCACATATTTGAGAGCAAATATTTCCAATCAAAAGGAAAGTTTTATTAAGAGTATAAAAGTGATTTCTTAAGTTTTTCACCATAGTTCTTTCCTTGTTTTCTCACAAATACTTGAGCTATCCATTGCTATATCATCCTATAGGAGTGTTGTAGTGAGATTGTCTTTAGGTGATCAAAGTGTTGTGATCACCAAAGATCCTTTCTTTGTTCTTGAGGAGGCGGGCAAGTGTGCTCGTGGTGGTTTAGAGTTCTTGTGTGAACTCGGTGGTTTGAGGTGCGGCCTCGGCGAGCTAGTGAGCTTGCGTGTGTACGGGACTACGGAGTACGAGGGCTTGTAGGTGTTGCGGCACCGAGAAGATATCCATTGGGATCTTGCATAGTGGAAATCCTTCGTGTGTCGAAGGCGGGGATGTAGAGCAAGTGTGCTCGAACCTCAAAACATACCCTTGTATTTGCGATTGCTCTTTCTCTCTCTCTATCTCTTTTATATCTTGCATACTTTTATTGTGTATCTTTATATGCTTGATATATTCATTTGTGCTCATTGATATACATGCGTGGGATTGTTTGCTAACACTTGTATTCAACCAAGAGAGCCAACGCGGCACCTCAACCCATTCAAGGGGAATCTAGAGGAGTTTGTCCAGAGCTCTTCACGGGGAATTCGGCAACACTCTTGTTATACGTGGTGTTTAGTGTAATAAGTTTAATAAGGTCATAATTGTTTTTAGCTTCCGCATTATTTGGCATTAAGTGACCATTAGATTAGCCATCACCTATTCACACCCCCTCTAGGTGAACTTACAATTGGTATCAGAGCTTGGTACTCTGATTTGGGTCTTACAACCTAGAGTTAAAGATCCTCATTTTAGGCTAATCACTATATTTTGTACACACTCTATGCAGTTCATGTCACCACCCACCTTTGACATTCTTAACATCCAAATTTGGAAGGTTAAGATGACTTTGTACCTCAAGGCCTTAGGCATTCATGTTTATCTTGCTACAAATAAAGATTCTTATATTAATAATAGCAAGTACATTGAGGCTAATGCTAAAGCCCTTCATGCTATCAAGTCAACCCTAAATGATGATTATTTATCTAGAGTTTCTAATGTTGAATCGGCTTTTGTAGCTTGGAACATCATCACCTCCCTCGGCGAAAAAGATCTATATTATGCCGAGAGCGATTCGGACGTTGGAAGCGACATCTCCAACGTGTGCTACATGGTCCAAGGGATAACCCCTTGAGGTAAACTCCGAATCCGATGATGAAGACATGTCATATGATGAGCTCACTTCCTTTTGTCAATAATTGCTGAGAAATATGACATGATTAAAAAGGAAAATAAAAATTTGAAAAAGAACATTGCTTGCATGCATAAAGAACATGATTCATTTAGAAATAACATTGCATGCTTAGAAAAAGATAACAAATATTTGGAAAAGAATTTTGATTGCATGTATAAAGAAAATGATTCTTTCAAATCTAAAATTGCATGTTTGGAAAAAGAAAAAGAAGATTTGAAAAATGAGAATGTTTCCCTCATGTCAAGATTGAATGATTTATGTGAAGGGAACACTACTTTGAAAAATAAAGTTGATTTGGTGGAAAAACAAAAGGAAGCTGTTTTTCAAGAAAATAAATCTTTGAAAAGAAAAATTTGTGAAAAAGAAAAAGATTTTGTTTCACAAAAGAAAAGAAAAATGATTCTTTATCTCATCATGCTTTTCATGCCACCACTAATGAGATTAAAGATTTGAAAAATAAAATGGATGGTTTGAGTTCAACTTTGAACTCTTGTGCTTTTAATCATTCTAGGTTGGAGTCAATGTTTTCAAAGAAACAAACTCCACATATTCATGCACTTCATGATCATGCATTTGCTTATGTTGCACGTCACGATCATACACACACACATAAGCATATTAAGGTGTACGTATGTACACATTGTGGCCGCAAAGGCCATTTAGTAAAATTTTGTTATGATAGGTTAAATCATTTTAATTTTGCTAATAAAAATTTTTGGGTTCCTTACAAAACTAACCCCAAAGGACCCAAGAAAATATGGGTACCAAAACCCCCACCCCATGTTTTTGATGTAGGTGAGGGATCTCTCAAGACGTGAGAGATTTGGTGCCTTGATGGTGGGTGCACTTGAACTTAAAGGACACATATTTGGAGCACCGCTATCAAGGAGGTTTTGGTGTGAAAGACCACCAAGCTTGGAGCTTTGGAGTTGGTAACAATCTCTAAACTCCTATTTTTTATGATCATGCTTGTTCATTCATAATATTCATAGCATGTTCATGTTTTATGATTTAATGTGCTTCATGTGGTAATAACATGCTTAGATGTAGTTTATATCAAAACTTGTATTATACATGTACAAATAGTGAGCTACATTTGATTTATATGTATTTGCTCTTCATGCTCATTTGTACCCACTATATGCACATGTATAGGCTAGTTTTGATGATTCTCTCATTTATACATGCTTTGCCAATTTTTATGATTTTACTTCATGTATATGTATTTTTAATTCAAATCTAATAAATATACATGTATACCCGTGAGTCTCTTGCCTTCATGCAAATACATTTGATAGACTCTTTATATTTGGGATATGTATGCATATTGTTAGATTTGGATAAATCATACATATACCTAGAAGTTTGTTGATTTTATGAAAAATGATTTGAGTTGAATTGTTAAAAAATGTGACTTATGATCTTTTGAGCTTCAATGACTATTTTCATAAAAATAATAGTTACATGATCGTTTAACACTCACACTTTTGTTAAAATCATTTTTGAGCTTTATAGACCATGAGTGCTTAAATTTTGTGTATCTAGTTATGTTTTATGAAAAACATATGATTTGATGTTATTTGAAGCATCTTTAATAGTTATTCAAAATCATTTAAACTAGTTATCTATTCTTCTATTAATTTATAAGATTATCCACATGATCCTACTTTATTTCAGTTACCTCAAGGGGGTTATCCCCTTGGACCATATAGCACAAGTTGGAGGTGTTGCTTCCAACGTCCGAATCGCACCCCGCATATATAGATCCTTTCGCCGAGGGAGGTGATGATGTTCCATGCTACAAAAGCCGAATCAACATTAGAAACCCTAGATAAATAATCATCATTTAGGGTAGACTTTAAAGCATTTAGGGCTTTTGTATTAGCCTCAATATTCTTGCCATTTAAACAATAATCATTAGTGATGGCAAGGTAAACATGAATGCCTAGGGCCTTGAGGTACAAAGACATCTTAGCCTTCCAAATTTGGATGTTAAGAATGTCAAAGGTGGGTGGTGACATGAAGTCCATGGTGTGTGTACAAAAAATGTGATTAGCCTAAAAATGAGGATCTTTAACTCTAGGTTGTAAGACCTAAAATCAGAGCACTTGGCTCTAATACCAATTGTAGGGTCACCTAGAGGGGGGTGAATAGGTGATGGCAAATCTAATGGTCACTTAATGCCAATTAATGCGGAAGCAAAAACTATTATGACCTAAACAAACTATATAAACTAAACACCACGTATAACACAAGAGTGTAGCCGAATTCCCCGTGAAGGGCTCTGGACTAACTCCCCTAGATTCCCCTTGATAAGGGTTGAGGTGCCGCGTTGGCTCTCTTGGTTGAATACAAGTGTTAGCAAACAATCCCAAGCAAGTATATCAAATAAGCACACTATGAATATCAAGTATGTAAAGATAAGTACAATAAAAGCATGCAAGATATAAACAAGAAGACAAAGAGAGAGAGTGAGCAATCGCAAACACAAGGGATTTGTTTCGAGGTTCGAGCACACTTGCTCTACATCCCCGCCTTCGACACACGAAGGATTTCCACTATAATCGATCCCAATGGATCATTCCTCGGTGCCGCAACACCTACAAGCTCTCAGACTCTCTAGTCCGTACACACCGCAAGCCCACCGGCTCGCCGAGGCCGCACCTCAAACACCGAGTTCCCACTAGAACCCGAAACACTGAGTCCCCACTAGGACCCGAAACAATGTGAACACACACGTCCGCCTCCTCAAAGAGTAAAGATGAACTTTGGTGATCACAACTCTTGATCACCTAAAATCCTCTCACAACAAGCTCCTATAGGGTAGATATAGCAATGGATAGCTCAAGTGTTGTGTGAGAAAACAAGGATGAGAATGGTGGAGGAAAACTCAAAGAAATCTCTTTTAAAACACTCTTGATAAACTCTCCTTTTAATGGAAGTATTGGCTCTAAATTTTGTGGAGAAAAACCTCTTAAAAGAGTAGGAAAAACTGACTCTAAAAGTCTCCAAAAAATCTTAATCAAAACAGCCCCAAATGCCCCTTTTTATAGAGTCTAGAAAACTAGCCGTTGGGGTTCTGTCAGGCCTGTCGGTCGACCGTCCGGCCGAACGGCCAACGGTCATATTTCAGACCGTTTGAGCCATCGGTCGACCGAGCCAGGATACAGAGAGCAACTCTCTGTCCGGTCGACCGCTCGGTCGGCGAGGCCTTTCTAGAGAGCAGAGCTCTCTGGACCGTCGACCGGGTCGGTCGGCCGGCCCTCCTGCAGAACTGGCGTGCACGACTGTGCACGTCGGTCGATCGGGTCGGTCGACCGACTGAAGCCAGGTCAGGTCTGAACTAGGGATTAAAAACTTGGTCTTTTGGCTCACATAAAAATCCCATAAAATACATAAAAATCTACAAAAATAGTTTTACCAATATACTTTGATAAATAAACATGCTTGCATAAAATCAAGGCATGTTATAAATGATTTGGACTATTTTTGTAACTTGGAAATATTGGCTTAAAAGAAAACAGTATTTTCAAAACTTAATTTTTCTAAAACTTGTTTTCCAAAACTTCACCAAATACAAAAACAAGATATTTAAACAATTTTAAAGCATAGGGTGTATGGATATGATCCACTATACAAACATGGTGAAATATCTATGTTTTTGACATTAAGCATTAAACTTGGTTTGGTTAAAAAGGCAAGAATATAGGAAATTCAAGTTTACATGTTTTAACCAAAAGAATCAAAACGGTATTTTCCAAATTGAAAATTCTTTTCTAAAACAAACTAAATGAAGTGTGTGTGTGTATATGTACTTGAGCAATCCACCAACTACTCTATCCTTTACATCTGATCTAAAAATAAAATCTTCTAAAAACAAAACCTAGACTTAAGTCTTCATCTTCTTGAAGTCTTCACTTGAAGCCTTCTCATCTTCTTGACTTGGTCCAAACACGATCCAATGGCTCTTGGATCAAACCGTGCCAGCTCCAAAACTTGACTTAAATCCTTTGTTGAAGCTATGCACCTACTAAGACCTTGATTATAAATCTGTCACTAATAAACACAAATTCATTAGTACTATAACTACATGAGTTAATCATCATCAAAACTAGAGTGATGGGCCTTCGGGCTAACATATGTTTTTAGGGAAAGAAAGAGAAAAGAAAGAAAGAAAAGAAGAAGAAAGAAAAACAGAAGAAAAGGAAAAAGAGAGGGAGGGGGAGGTGGCCGTCGGCCACCGCCGGCGCCAGCGACCAGGCAGCGGCGGCGGCGTCGCCGGGGGAGGGGAGGCGGCGCGCGGGCCTAGGGGGGTGGAGGGAGGTGGAGTTGGTGTTGTTTGGTTGTTTGGTATTAATGAAGGAGGTGGTGGTGGTTGATGGTGGTGGTGGTTATGGTGGTTGTGGTGATAGTTGGAGGTGTTGGGGAGTTAGAGGAGGAGGCGGAGGTGATGATGAGGTGTTTGGAGTGGTGGAATTGGTGGAGGTTGTGATAAATTTTGGAGGAGGAAGAGAGGTGGTAGTGATGGGTTATGGTGAAATTGGAGATGGTGGAGGGTTGTTGGAGGTTAAAGGAGATGGTGGAGTGGAGAGGAGGTGTTGGTGAATGGATGGCCGGCCTAGGGGCGGTGGGCGGTGGTGGTGGTGATGGTGGAGGCGGTAGCCATGGAGAGGAGGAAGATGGGTTTTGTTTTGTTGAAGATGGAGTTTTGATTTTTGGATTTTTGAAATGAAAAGGAAATGGGAAAATGGAGGTTTAATAGAGAAGGAGAAGGGTTGAAATGATGAATTTGGAAAGGGAAGAGGGGGCTGCGGGTAGCTTGCACGCTGCAGTGGCAGGGGGCGGGAACAGGCGGCGGGTATAGGGAGCAGGGGAGAAAGTCAATTGGGGGAGAAAGAAAAGAGAGAGAAAGAAAGAAATTAAAGAAAAAGGAAAAAATAAGGAAAAAGAAAATAAAATAGAAATTTTATTATTAACTAATTTATTTGTTATAATTTCTGAAAGTATAAAGTAGGGGAGTAGAGAAGGAAAAAAGCAAGAAAAGAAATCGTCGGTAAAAATATTATTATTTTAATAGGGCGAAAATTTGACTGTTCAGAAACGTTCCGAAAAATTCTTAAAAATAGAAAAATTATTTAAAGATACTAGGTGAAATCGGATTTGAGAAATTCAATGTAATTTTCAAATTAAAAATCTTGAAATTTTCCGGCGATACCGGCCGACACCAGAATCGGCCAAATTTTGATAAATTTAGAAAAATCTCAAAAAATGTATTTAGATAGAAAATGAAATTCTAATAAGTATTGTGAAAGCCATTTTTGAAAATTAAATTCCGTTTGAAAACTAAAAATCTGGGAATCAGTCAGCGATGCCAACCGACACTGGTTTTGGAGATTTTGCAGAAAAATTCTGAAAAATTCTAAAAAAAATCATAAAAAATATAAAATATTAGAAAACAGTGTCTGAAACTGAAATCGGTCAAATCAGACTACCAGAAAGGTCAAATCAGGCTGCAGGCTAGTATCGGGTTCCCGGTCCGGGTCAGGGCTTACTCTAGATCTGAGAATCCAGATCCGATACTCAATAATATAAGTAATCACAACCCAAAAGCAAATACTGAAAGTAAATTGAACAATACGGTCGAAAAAATTTGGGACACGTATCAGGGTACGTATCCCGGGAACGGGGGTGCTACAGAGAAACTTTTTGGATGATGGGTTTGGTAGGGAGAGCTCTGAGCGTTGGGACTCAGATCTCAATAAAAGCACAAGCTTGTGGTCGAGATTTTCCTACGTGATTGATCGAACGGTCATTCTTATACCGCAAGCAAAAAAGGGGTCTACCTAGAATGATACAGAATACAAAGACCCAATCAGCAAACAGACATATACATGAATTTTTACGTGAAAACTTAAAATGGAAGAAATCACGGGGAGGGGAGGGGGAGAGAGAGGAAGGATTCACTATCTTTTTATTGTTGTAGGATCTAAAATATTATGTCAATACAACACTAGAACAAAGAGATTAGAGTTAAATAAAATAACTTGCAAGTACGGAAATAAATCTCAGAAATAATGCAAACGCAAACACAAGAGATTTTTTTCTGGCTCGGTCCTCTTGACCTACATCTAGTCCCAAAGCAACCCGCTTAAGATTTTTCTTATCCTTGGTTTTGTACACCCAAAACCAACACCTGTACACCACTTGACAAATCCCCTTTGCCAAATGTATACAACTCTTCTTACGCAAAGAAGACAACAGCACCTTGTACAACTTCTCTTCAACCTGAAGACGCTCTTGTACAATCTTTCTTTGAATAATTTCAATCAATCCTATAAGCGTTGAAGCTGTATGTGATCGTGAATAAGGACTCTTATAGGTAGACTCTCAGAATTCTTCACTAGAGATTGAAATTTGAGTGAAGAATAGAAAGTGAAAATAGTTTTCTGAAAAACAGATTTTTGAACAGAGTTTTTGGGACGAAAAACTATTGATGTGAATTGGTGATTTAGCTTAGGACAACATCCTTATTTATAGGTGAAATCTATGGTCAGTTAGGGTAGTTATTAGGACAAATTTGAATATTAAAACGTTGGATAAACACTAGAATTCAATAACTGTACAACAGTTACAAACTGCTATAAGTCGACTAGGGGTTAGGGGTTAGTCGACTAGTGTAGGCATATTTGATTGGGTTAGTCGACTAATAAAGAAAGCAAGTCGACCACATCAAGACTGATACATATATGCAAGTCTCTGGAAACTGCTATTAGTCGACCAGTAGAGAACGATTAGTCGACTATAACATGTATAAGTCTACTAATAAAGTTGATAAGTCGACTAACAATCCTATTAGTCTACTAATAGGAAGGGTCAAGTCCACTAATAGGAAGGGTCAAGTCTACTAATAAGAAAGGTCAAGTCTACTAATAGAAAGGGTCAAGTCTACTAATAGGACTGTTTTGTGTGTGATCAAGGCTTTTAACAAATATCTAAAAAATACACAAAAATAGTACAAATTATATTTGTTATCATCAAAATAAGTTCTAACATTTTTTCCCTTTTGATGATGACAATGTGTGTATGCACAAGCTCCCCCTATAGAGAAACTCCCTTGCAGAAAAGAGATTATCACAAATATGTGTTCTCCCCCTGCATAAAATGGGTTATAACCGATATAGATAACAAGTATTCTCCCCCGCATCATAGCATACATATGATTTATTTTTCAAGTGTTAGAAATAAACTAATATCATCAAGTATTCTCTTTTCTTTGTATGGTACCTATAGGATAAAACATTATTAATGGTACCAAACATAACATGATAAAAAAATATTAACCTTTAGGAATCCAAACTCAATTTGAATTTGGTTTCCATCTGTTAGTATAAACATAATTGCATGAATTACATATATCATGTACATATGATGTAATATAAGCATTTTTATCCATATTATTTAGATTTTAAAAATCCAAATATATTTATACTTTGATTTCATGGTCTTCTTAACAAAAGAATTATCATTATTTTTTTGTAGACATGTGTAGTTCTTTCAACTTTATTTTTTGAACAACCAAGACCAATATGCTTATCTTTGAATATCTAAGTCCAAAATGATTATATGAAATCTTTTGATATGACAATATATCATTTAAAATTTCTTTTCCTTATTAAACTTTGTCATTTTATTCAAAAGTTCTTCATATTTATCTTTGAAACTTGTCATATCTTTATCTAAAATAGAAATTCTTTTATTTAAAGACATAGTTTCTTTTTCAGGAAAACATTTTCTTTTAAAAAATTCATATTATCTCTTTTTAAAGATAATATAACTTTTTCAAAATCTCTTTGAGAATTTAAGAAAGACAACTTTGAAATATGAAGTTCATTTTCTTTGTAAACTCTTTCATTTTCTTTTGATAAAATTATTTTTCATCTTTTCATTCTTAAGATCATTATATAACTCATAAAATGCATCTGAGAGTTCAGTATATTGTACCTCGTCTTCTTCTTCAGCAATAAAGCATATGTTGGCATGTTCAATTGTTTCTTCTTCGTCAGAGGAAGATGAGTCACTATTCTCTCATGATGCCTTATAATCTTCTTCTTTTTAAACTTTTTACTCTTGAATTTTCTTTTATTTTTGAGCAATGGGCAATCCTTCTTCATATGACCTGTTTTATATAATTAAAATATATAGGATTAAACTTACCTTTCTTCAAGAATTTTCTGAATTTTCTTGAGAGCAATGCCATCTCATCTTTATCATCATCTGAATTGTCCGTATTTGATGATGCATAGAAGGCAAGTACTTTCTTCTTGGATTGAAGTTGTTGTTCATCCTTCTTTCGATCTTCAAGTTGTACTTCATATGCCATTAAATTACCAATAAGGTTTTCTAATGACATAATTGAGAGATCATTTACTTCTTCAATTGCAGTAGTCTTCTTCTCCCAATCTGGTGTGAGTGCGCGAAGAACCTTTCTCACCTTTCATCCTGAGTGTATTCCTTTCAAGGGCTACTAAGAAATTTGTAATGTCGGTGAATCTTGTAACCATTTCTGAGATAGTTTCATTCTCCTTTATTTTGAAGAATTCAAACCTGTGGACAAGAATAGAAATTTAAATTCTTTAACCTTGTTTGTACCTTCATGTGTTACCTGTAGAGTTTGCCATATTTGATTTGCAGATCTGGCCGTTGACGCGCGATTGAATTCTTCTTTGTTCAAGGCAAAGAAAAGCGCGTTCATTGCTTTGGCATCAAGATTTGCTAACTTCTTTTGTTCTTCACTCCAGGCGCTGTAATTGATAGTCGGTTTGGTGTACATTGCTTCTACTATATTCTATAGTTCGTAGTTGACTGATTACAAGTAAATCTTCATTCTACACTTCCAGTAGTTGTAGTTCGATCCATCAAATAGTGGTGGACGTTGTGTAGAATGTCCTTCTCTAAATTGTGATGAAGGAAACTCCGTTGCCATCCTTGTAGGGTGTTGACCGGGTATGCAGGGCTCTGATACCAATTATAGGATCTAAAATATTATGTCAACACAATACTAGAACAAAGATATTAGCGTTAAATAAAATAACTTGCAAGTAAGGAAATAAATCTCAGAAATAATGCAAACGCAAACACAAGAGATTTTATCCTGGTTCGGTCCTCTTGACCTACATCCAGTACCCAAGCAACCCGCTTGAGATTTTTCTTATCCTTGATTTTATACACCCAAAACCAACACCTTGTACACCACTTGACAAATCCCCTTTGTCAAATGTATACAACTCTTCTTACACCAAGAAGACAACAACACCTTGTACAACTTCTCTTCAACCTGAAGACGCTCTTGTACAATCTTTCTCTTTGAGTTATTACAATCAATCCTATAAGTTTTGAACCTATATGTGATCATGAACAAGGACTCTTATAAGTGGACTCTCAGAATTCTTCACTAGAGGATTGGAATTTGAGTGAAGAATAGAAAGTGAAAATAGTATTCTGAAAAATAGATTTTTGAACAGAGTTTTTGGGCAGAAAAACTATTGATGTGAATTGGTGATTTAGCCTAGGACAACATCCCTATTTATAGGTGAAATCTATGGTCAGTTAGGATAGTTATTAGGACAAATTTGAATATTAAAACGTTGAATAAAACACCAGAATTCAATAACTGTACAACAGTTACAAACTTCTATAAGTCGACTAGGGGTGGGGGTTAGTCGACTAGTGTAGGCATATTTGATTGGGTTAGTCGACTAATAAAGAAAGCAAGTCGACTACATCAAGACTGATACATATATGCAAGTTTCTGAAAACTGCTATTAGTCGACCAGTAGAGAACGATTAGTCGACTATAACATATATAAGTCGACTAATAAAGTTGATAAGTCGACTAACAATCATATTAGTCTACTAATAGGAAGGGTCAAGTCTACAATAGTAAGGGTCAAGTCCACTAATAAGAAAGGTCAAGTCTACTAATAGGAAGGGTCAAGTCTACTAATAGGACTGTTTTGTGTGTGATCAAGGCTTTTAACAAATATCTAAAAAATACACAAAAATAGTACAAATTATATTTGTTATCATCAAAATAAGTTCTAACATTTTCTCCCTTTTTGATGATGACAATATGTGTATGCACAAACTCCCCCTATAGAGAAACTCTCCCTGCAGAAAAGAGGTTATCACAAATATGTGTTCTCCCCTGCATAAAATGGGTTATAACCGATATAGATAACAAGTATTCTCCCCTTGCATCATAGCATACATATGATTTATTTTTCAAGTGTTAGAAATAACTTATATCATCAAGTATTCTCTTTTCTTTGTATGGTACCTATAGGATAAAACATTGTTAATGGTACCAAACATAACATGATAAAAAACATTAACCTTTAGGAATCCAAACTCAATTTGAATTTGGTTTCCATCTGTTAGTATAAACATAATTACATGAATTATATATATCATGTACATATGATGTAATATAAGCATTTTTATCCATATTATTTAGATTTTTAGAAATTCAAATATATTTATACTTTAATTTCATGGTCTTCTTAACAAAAAAATTATCATTATTCTTTTTGTAGACATGTGTAGATCTTTCAACATTATTTTTTGAACAACCAAGACTAATATGCTTATCTTTGAAAATCTAAGTCCAAAATGATTATATGAAATCTTTTGATATGATAATATATCATTTAAATTTTCTTTTTCTTTATTAAACTTTGTCACTTTATTCAAAAGTTCTTCATATTTATCTTTGAAACTTATCATATCTTTGTCTAAAACAGAAATTCTTTTATTTAAAGATATAGTTTCTTTTTTCAGCAGAACATTTTCTTTTAAAAAATTCTCATTATCTCTTTTTAAAGATAATATATCTTTTCAAAATCATCTTTTTGAGAATTAAGAAAGACAACTTAGAAATATGAAGTTCATTTTCTTTGTAAACTCTTTCATTTTCTTTTGATAAAATTTTTTTTATCTTTTCATTCTTAAGATCATTATATAACTCATGAAATGCATCTGTATATTGTACCTCGTCTTCTTCTTGAGCAATAAAGCATATGTTGGCATGTTCAATTGTTTCTTCTTCGTCAGAGGAAGATGAGTCACTATTCTCTCATAATGCTTGATAATCTTTTTCTTTTTGAACTTTTTGCTCTTGAATTTTCCTTTGTTTTTGAGCAATGGGCAATCCTTCTTCATATGACCTATTTTATTATAATTAAAACATATAGGATTAAACTTACCTTTCTTCAAGAATTTTCTGAATTTCTTGAGAGTATTGCCATCTCCTCTTTATCATCATCTGAATTGTCTGTATTTGATGATGCATGGAAGGCAAGTACTTTCTTCTTGGATTAAAGTTGTTGTTCATCCTTCTTTCGATCTTCAAGTTGTACTTCATATGCCATTAAATTACCAATAAGGTTTTCTAATGACATAGTTGAGAGATCATTTACTTCTTCAATTACAGTAGTCTTCTTCTCCCAATCTGGTGTGAGTGCGCGAAGAACATTTCTCACTTTTTCGACCTGAGTGTATTCCTTTTCAAGGGCTACTAAGAAATTTGTAATGTCGGTGAATCTTGTAACCATTTCTGAGATAGTTTCATTCCCTTTATTTTGAAGAAATCAAACCTGTGGACAAGAAGAGAAATTTTATATTCTTTAACCTTATTTGTACCTTCATGTGTTACCTGTAGAGTTTGCCATATTTGATTTGCAGATCTGGCCGTTGACACGCGATTGAATTCTTCTTTGTTCAAGGCACAGAAAAGCGCGTTCATTGCTTTGGCATCAAGATTTGATAACTTCTTTTGTTCTTCACTCTAGGCGCTGTAATTGGTAGTCGGTTTGGTGTACGTTACTTCTACTATATTTCATAGTTCATAGTTGAGCGATTACAAGTAAATCTTCATTCTATACTTCCAGTAGTTGTAATTCGATCCATCAAATAGTGGTGAACGTTGTGTAGAATGTTCTTCTCTGAATTACGAGAAGGAAACTCCGTTGCCATCCTTGTAGGGTGTTGACCGGGTATGCAGGGCTCTGATACCAATTGTAGGATCTAAAATATTATGTCAACACAATACTAGAATAAAGATATTAGTGTTAAATAAAATAACTTGCAAGTAAGGAAATAAATCTCAGAAATAACGCAAACGCAAACACAAACACAGGAGATTTTATCCTGGTTCGGTCCTTTTGACCTACATCCAGTACCCAAGCAATCCGCTTGAGATTTTTCTTATCCTTGATTTTATACACCCAAAACCAACACCTTGTACACCACTTGACAAATCCCCTTTGTCAAATGTATACAACTCTTCTCACATCAAGAAGACAACAACACCTTATACAACTTCTCTTCAACCTGTAGACGCTCTTGTACAATCTTTCTCTTTGAGTTATTACAATTAATCCTATAAGTCTTGAACCGTATGTGATCGTGAATAAGGACTCTTATAGGTGGACTCTCAGAATTCTTCACTAGAGGATTGGAATTTGAGTAAAGAATAGAAAGTGAAAATAGTATTCTGAAAAATAGATTTTTGAACAGAGTTTTGGGCAGAAAAACTATTGATGTGAATTGGTGATTTAGCCTAGGACAACATTCCTATTTATAGGTGAAATCTATGGTCAGTTAGGATAGTTACCAAGACAAATTTGAATATTAAAATGTTGGATAAAACATTAGAATTCAATAACTATACAACAGTTACAAACTGCTATAAGTCGACTAGGGGTTGGAGTTAGTCGACTAGTATAGGCATATTTGACTGGGTTAGTCGACTAATAAAGAAAGCAAGTCGACTACATCAAGACTGATACAGATATGCAAGTCTCTGGAAACTGCTATTAGTCGACCAGCAGAGAACTATTAGTCGACTATAACATGTATAAGTCGACTAATAAAGTTGATAAGTCGACCAACAATCCTATTAGTCCACTAATAGGAAGGGTCAAGTCTGCTAATAGGATTATTTTGTATGTGATCAAGGCTTTTAACAAATGTCTAAAAATACACAAAAATAGTACAAATTACATTTGTTATCATCAAAACAAGTTCCAACAGTTGTGTCTTACAAGAGGGATTCCGCATTACATTTTTTCTCTTCTTCCCCTTTTTCTTTGGTCCTTGGCCTATAAGTAAGTTGCTTATGATGTAACTGATGGTGCAGATCTTTCTCCGTGATTCATGATCCGCGATGAAGATCCTTCCATATCCATTTAAATTGCCATGCTTTATCATTGGGATGGCATGCCGAGATAGCCCACTGTCCATAACCATCTCTGCTGGAATAGAGAGTTTTAGAATGTGGAGATTTCATGGTAGGTGTAATCGATATTGCGATCTGAAAATCTTACTGTTGAATTGTGTTCAGTACAAGTCAGGGTGAAGTCTGGTAGTCACGGATGTCAGGGTGAGAAGAGACTCAGGATCCTTTCCTTGGAGTTGGGATATGTCTCAAGGTTGGACCCGAGACTATTTTTTCTAGGTTGCAAGTGAGCCGCTTGGCATTTTAGGCCTATTGCCTACTTGAGGTACCTCATGTGTGATGGGATAGGTATTGCAATCCTTAGGGTTAGCTTGATCTTGACCACTACAGTGAAAAAATGATAAAGTTCAGATATTAGAGTTTCAAATTAAATAAAAGACCGAGCTATAGTTTTTCTTTTCATTTTTTTAGATGAAAATGGGACCAAGAAAAGGTCCAGTTTGAAATTTATTAGAATGAATAAAAATAGTTACACAGCAAGAAACAGTCACTCACCAAGCAAGTGAAGGGTTAATGTCACGCCCCGCTTCCCAAAATACGCTAGGGCGGAGACGCGACACGAGTCGGCGACGCATATACGCGAGGAAAATATCCCACATATACGCGCTAAGCCTAAAATAACCTGAACAAGCTATAAATCTAAACCATAATAATCAAGGATCACTGCAATAGTACATATAAAAGCTACACATGAATCTCAAATGAAGTAGGGAATAAAATAGAAGGAAGAATGATATGCCGGAATCAAGGAATAATAACAGGAATAAGAAAATGCAAGAATACCAGAATCAAAAGGAAGAGTGTCCAGCTCCTCGCAAAGCGTACCATCTCATCGAACACCTGCACAATAGAACAAGCGTCCAATATCTGGACGTGCAAATCCAGGGTCGTCAGAAAGTGACCTAGTGAGTGTGTGTGTAAAGGGGAGAGCTCGTGCATATAAACAAGGTGCATAAAGCATTAACAAGAATAACTGCAGATATAAGATAATCAAATAACATGATACATAAGCAACTGAATAACAATAGCAAGAATAAGAGTACAGGTATAAGACAAGTAAAACAACTGTGGCAAACAACAGATGTCTAGGTGTATATCCTAGCAATATCACTAACCTAGTACATAATCTGGTCTTGGTTATAATCATGTATCCATCATAATGATATATATAGATATACAATCAGGTGATTACGGTCAGTCACAATACATCAACAGTTTATTATTATTTATGTCAGCGAACACCAATTGTCACATGTAATAGACGCATCCCATACTACGCCTACCACACATGCCAATCGATGTCCTCAGTTATTGAAACTGATCGGTTGGAGACATTGTCCATGCTTTAGGTGGGTCCCGTGCATACCCGGGACCACGGCCCAGACTCCTGGAGCTGAACCAGGACTACCGCAAGGTAGTCAGGAACATGTAAACAGGAACAGGTACATGTATAACATGTATATCAGGAACAGGAAACAGGACGGGTGTCAGTCACCCCACGGGAACCCTGCAGTGGAACCCTCTTTCGGCTGCGCAACCTAAATCCTAGGTCCACCCAAAATACGGACGCTGTCTCCTCCATCAATCTCCCCAATCCCAGTGTAAGTAGTTCGTTATCATGTTTTAGTTTATCAAGATTATTTAATGTGCATGTTATTTAATTCCTGGGATAACTCGGTGGTAGTCACGGTAGCAATATCAACATGTGAGAGTCCGGGTGCCGGTATAACTGGATTATAAATATCAAGGAACAGGATACCGGTATAACAGGAATGTATAACAAGTAAACATGCAGGTGTTGTTACTGTGTAATAATATTTTCCCAACAATTAAGTAACATGGACAAGATAGTCATCAGGTAGACACAAAATATAGTCAGTCAAGTTCTACATGGAAATCAAGATATCTAAGGTGAGTAATAACCTACTATCAAGAATAGAATAATCTAGGCAAATTGTGAAAATAACTAATATTCTCAAGTCATCGATACATCCAGCTCTCAATAACTGAAATAACAATTATTCTGATGCACCTAATCAAATCCTCACACTCCATTCCGACCAAATTCGTCACACGCTCTCACTTCTATCCAGACTAGTCATAAGATCTAAAACTCAGGTAACATATCAAGGATATATATATATATATATATATATATATATATATATATATATATGTGTGTGTGTGTGTGTGGTGTGTGTGTGTGTGTGTGTGTATATATATATATATATATATAAAGCCCACCAAATCAAGTCAACCCAAGCAACTCCTATTCCTCCAAATCATATTCATCCATCTAAAGCCACTATCAAACTCAAGGGGTAAATTCTCCAACCAAATAAGAAAGCTAAACACAGCAATCAGGCCAAGGTTAGTCGACTAGGGAGAGGAGCAAGTCGACTAGGGAAGGGGTTAGTCGACTAACAGGTATACTAAGTCGACTATAAAAGGGGTACTAGTCGGCTAACAGGGAAGTCAAGTTTCTAACCTAAGTATAGGTCAGTAACCGAGCCTACACAACTTCCAGGACAAACAACTAGTCTACTAAGGTTATGATAAGTCGACTAGTATAGAGGTACTAGTCGACTACAGGGAAGGCAAGTCGACTACCAGGAAGAGTAAGTCGACTATAGGAAAGGGACAGTCGGCTAGCAAGTGGACTAAATCGACTAACAGGTGGACTAGTCGACTAACAGGGAAGGCAAGTCGACTATACTACCTGCAGCCAACAAACAGAGAGTGCACAGCTTGTCTGGTGGAAACCAAGTCGATTAGAGGACTAGGTAAGTCGACTAATAGGTATATTAGTCGACTAACAAAATGGCAAGTCGACTAAGGGGGCTAAATGGTCGACTATAGGACTATAGTTAGTCAACTAACAGGGATGTTAGTCGACTAACACCATGGACAAGTCGACTAATGGTCTGCAAACCTGATACTGAAATGAACCTGCTCATACTCCTAATCTCCACATTCTCTTCAATTGCACATATGCTACACTCACACACACAACACCTAAGCATATAGGTTTTACATTACATCTGCACACATTATAACTCATACACATATAATCAAGTAATACCTAAGATCAAGTAATCTTTATGCGCTACACATTAATTTATATCACACACATAGACATATTTACGAACACAAAATTAATTAAAGAGAGAGAAAGAAAGAGAGAAAACACTCACAGCAAGGGAAGAGGCTCGGCCTTGTGCGCGTTCGCCAGAGAGGTCGAAGGCTCGTCGGAGAGGCGAAGGAGCCGGGGGGTCCTGCTGGATGCGGCCTTGCCGCTGCTGCCGCAGCGGCTACTGCTACGGGGCTCTGCTGCCGGAGTAGCACGCGGAGGAGGGTGTTGGCCTGGTCTGTGCGCCGGCCTGGTTCTGCAGAGAGAGGAGATCCGGTGCTGCGGCAGATCTGTTGAAGAGGTGAAACAGCCTGCGAGGCGCTGCTGTGCGCAGCCAGCAAGGGGAGGAAGTGGGGGAACTCCGGCTGGTGGCTGTCCAAGGAGGAAGGAGGAATAGCTGGCCTGAGCGCCTGCTGTTGTCCTACTGTACCACGACAGCAACCAAAGGGGAGGAAACTCGGCTGGAGATGGGCCGGTCATGGAGGGGAGAGGACGTGGGGGATCTCGACGGAGAGGTGATGGCGCCTCCGGGGCCTATGGGCTATGCACAAGGAAGGTGGGAAATTGGGAGCATAAGATTCTGGCCATGTGGCTGCGGGTTGTTGTGGCTGAATGTGGAAGAAAAAGGAAGATTAGGATTAGGTTTAGGGATTTAATTTAGAAGGTGATTATGAGATAAAGATTTGGTTAGTTAAGATCTGATAGACTATAGAATTTGATGGAGATTGAGTTGTTAGGATTGAGATTGGGTGGTTGAGATTAGGATTTGGTTTGGGATTTGATAAGGTGGTTAGGATTTGATAGTTTAGATTGGATTTAGGTTGTTGGGATTTAGATATAGAGATAATAGGTTAATGGGTTTCGGGTAACGGTTTGCTAATGGGTTGGGGGTTGGATCCAAATGAGTAAATGGGTATGGGATACAAGAGTAATGGGTTATGAATTGGATTTGGGTAATGGATATAGGATCAGATAGGGGTCAAGGGTTTGGATCATGATATGGGGATAAAAGAGGATACGGGTAATGGAGTTGGGGTATGGATTAGATAACGGGTATAGGGATAAGGCAAGAATAAAAATCAAGGGAAAGAAAATATTACAAATACCACTACAACATAATAATCCAATATTAATAAGACCAATTTTAATCATATTATTAGTAACATCAATATAAATAACTTTACAAAATAATCATAATAATGAATAGTAATATTAAACACTAATGATAATAACTAATAATACTAATAATAATTAGAATAAATATAGCAATAGTACTAAAGATAATTAACAACATCACTAACAATACTAATATTAAAATAAATAAAATAATGGTAGCACTAATAATAATAATCAATAAAAATATTAGGAACATTATTAATAATTAATAAATACTAACAATATTAATAATAATAATCACAAGAAAGAAATTAATAAATTAAGTTGATAAAAAAATTAATTTGTAAATTAAAATAAATACTTCAGGAAAATAAAAATACAGTATTACTAATTATGGGTATTACATTCTACCCACCTTAATAAAAATTTCGTCCTCGAAATTTCAATAAAGCGGGGAATGATAAAAATCAAATTAGGAAGAAGATGAAGCTTCCACACCACTTCTCACTGCATTGAGACTTCACCACGCTTCCGCTGCGTCACTCTGATTCTACTACCGACTTCAACATGGAAAGACCAGGCTCAAGAGACAAAATCAGGAAAATAGAATCGAAAAGAGGATAGGAATCAAGATGGAACCTAAACTACTCTAGAAAAAGAGTTGGAATTAGAGATATCAAAAGATTCAAGAGATGGATCCAAAAGATAGAACGATCAATTCCAAATGGACTCAATATCATCATGCGAATCCTATATGTATATTGCAGTGTAATTAAAGCTCGTTCAAGTTATCGGTAAGAATCAAGTTCGATTTATGTCGAAACCTGACGCTCTGATACCAAAATAACCCTGTCACGCCCCGCTTCCCAAAATACGCTAGGGCGGAGACGCGACACGAGTCGGCGACGCATATACGCGAGGAAAATACCCCACATATACGCGCTAAGCCTAAAGTAACCTGAACAAGCTATAAATCTAAACCATAATAATCAAGGATCACTGCAATAGTACATATAAAAGCTACACATGAATCTCAAATGAAGTAGGGAATGAAATAGAAGGGAAGAATGATATGCCGGAATCAAGGAATAATAACAGGAATAAGAAAATGCAAGAATACCAGAATCAAAAGGAAGAGTGTCCAGCTCCTCACAAAGCGTACCATCTCATCGAACACCTGCACAATAGAACAAGCGTCCAATATCTGGACGTGCAAATCCAGGGTCGTCAGAAAGCAACCTAGTGAGTGTGTGTGTAAAGGGGAGAGCTCGTGCATATAACAAGGTGCATAAAGCAATAACAAGAATAACTGCAGATATAAGATAATCAAATAACATGATACATAAGCAATGAATAACAATAGCAAGAATAAGAGTACATGTATAAGACAAGTAAAACAACTGTGACAAATAACAGATGTCTAGTGTATATCCTAGCAATATCACTAACCTAGTACATAATCTGGTCCTGGTTACAATCATGTGTCCATCATAATGATATATATAGATATACAATCAGGTGATTACGGTCAGTCACAATACATCAACAATTTATTATTAATTATGTCAGCGAACACCAATTGTCACATGTAATAGACGCATCCCATACTACGCCTACCACACATGCCAATCGATGTCCTCAGTTATTGAAACTAATCGGTTGGAGACATTGTCCATACTTTAGGTGGGTCCCGTGCATACCGGGACCACGGCCCAGACTCCTGGCGCTGAATCAGGACTACCGCAAGGTAGTCAGGAACATGTAAACAGGAACAGGTACATGTATAACATGTATATCAGGAACAGGAAACAGGACGGGGGTGTCAGTCACCCCACGGGAACCCTGCAGTGGAACCTCTTTCGGCTGCGCAACCTAAATCCTAGGTCCACCCAAAATACGGACGCTGTCTCCTCATCAATCTCCCCAATCCAGTGTAAGTAGTTCGTTATCATGTTTTAGTTTATCAAGATTATTTAATGTGCATGTTATTAATTCCTGGATAACTCGGTGGTAGTCACGGTAGCAATATCAACATGTGAGAGTCCGGGTGCCGGTATAACTGGATTATAAATATCAAGGAACAGGATACCGGTATAACAGGAATGTATAACAAGTAAACATGCGGGTGTTGTTACCGTGTATTAATATTTCCCAGCAATTAAGTAACATGGACAAGATAGTCATCAGGTAGACACAAAATATAGTCAGTAAAGTTCTACAGGTAAATCAAGATATCTAACGTGAGTAATAACCTATATCAAGAATAGAATAATCTAGGCAAATTATGAAAATACTAATATTCTCAAGTCATCGATACATCCAGCTCTCAATAACTGAAAATACAATTATTTGATACACCTAATCAAATCCTCACACTCCATTCCGACCAAATTCGTCACACGCTCTCACTTCTCACAGACTAGTCATAAGATCCTAAAACTCAGGTAACATATCAAGGATATATATATATAATATATATATATATATATATATATATATATATATATAATATATATATATATATGTAAAGCCCACCAAATCAAGTCAACCCAAACAACTCCTATTCCTCCAGATCATATTCATCCATCTATAGCCACTATCAAACTCAAGGGGTAAATTCTCCATCCAAATAAGAAAGCTAAACACAACAATCAGGCCAAGGTTAGTCGACTAGGGGAGAGGAGCAAGTCGACTAGGGAAGGGGTTAGTCGACTAACAGGTATACTAAGTCGACTATAAAAGGGGTACTAGTCGGCTAACAGGGAAGTCAAGTTTCTAACCTAAGTATAGGTCAGTAACCGAGCCTACACAACTTCCAGGACAAACAACTAGTCTACTAAGGTTATGATAAGTCGACTAGTATAGAGGTACTAGTCGACTACAGGGAAGGCAAGTCGACTAACAGGAAGAGTAAGTCGACTGTAGGAAAGGGACAGTCGGCTAGCAGGGGACTAAATCGACTAACAGGTGGACTAGTCGACTAACAGGGTAGGCAAGTCGACTATACTACCTGCAGCCAACAAACAGAGAGTGCACAGCTTGTCTGGGTGGAAACCAAGTCGATTAGAGGACTAGGTAAGTCGACTAATAGGTATATTAGTCGACTAACAAAATAGCAAGTCGACTAAGGGGGCTAAATGGTCGACTATAGGACTATAGTTAGTCAACTAACAGGGATGTTAGTCGACTAACACCATGGGCAAGTCGACTAATGGTCTGCAAACTTGATACTGAAATGAACCTGCTCATACTCCTAATCTCCACATTCTCTTCAATTGCACATATGCTACACTCACACACACAACACCTAAGCATATAGGTTTCTACATTACATCTGCACACATAATAACTCATACACATATAATCAAGTAATACCTAAGATCAAGTAATCTGTGTGCGCTACACATTAATTTATATCACACACATAGACATATCTACGAACACAAAATTAATTAAAGAGAGAGAAAGAAATAGAGAAACACTCACAGCAAGGGAAGAGGCTCGGCCTTGTGCGCGTTCGCCAGAGAGGTCAAAGGCTCGTCGGAGAGGCGAAGGAGGCCGGGGGGTCCTACTGGATGCGGCCTTGCCGCTGCAGCTGCAGCGGCTGCTGCTGCGGTGGCTCTGCTGCCGGAGTAGCACGCGGAGGAGGGTGTTGGCCTGGTCTGTGCGCCGGCCTGGTTCTGCAGGGAGAGGAGATCTGGTGCTGCGGCAGATCTGTTGAAGAGGTGGAATAGCCTGCGAGGCGCTGCTGTGCGCAGCCAGCAATGGGAGGAAGTAGGGGAACTCCGACTGGTGGCTGTCCAAGGAGGAAGGAGGAACAGCTGGCCTGGGCGCCTGCTGTTGTCCTGCTGTGCCACGACAGCAACCAAAGGGGAGGAAACTCGGCTGGAGATGGGCCAGCCATGGAGGGGAGAGGGCGTGGGGGATCTCGACGGAGAGGTGATGGCGCCTCGGGGCCTATGGGCTACGCACAGGGAAGGTGGGAAATTGGGAGCATAAGATTCTGGCCATGTGGCTGCGGGTTATTGTGGCTGAATGTGGAAGAAAAAGGAAGATTAGGATTAGGTTTAGGGATTTAATTTAGAAGGTGATTATGAGATAAAGATTTGGTTAGTTAAGATCTGATAGACTATAGTGAAAAACACCTAGAGGGGGGGTGAATAGGTGTAATTGCTAATCTAACAATCTTTTTAAACTAAGATGGATGAATGATGCAACGATCTCTCAAACAAGACTAAGAGCCGAATACCCCGTGAGAGGTTCTGAACTCTTTCCTCCCAATTCCCTTGAATGGGTTAGAGGTGCGCAATGCAACCTTATTGTATGAGAATTGATCGAACAAGGATGAATAATATGCAATGATGAGATGCACACAAGATATCACAAGTATTACAACTTGAAGTAATAGCACAAGGAAAGAAACAAGATCACAAGCAAGTAATTAAAAGCAATAGAGTGCAATAGAAATTAAAAGCAAAATAGAGAGCAAGAGCAAAAGACAATCGCAAACACAAGTATTTGTTTCGAGGTTCGAGCCACCGCTCTACTCCCCGCCTTCACCTCCGTGAAGGGTTTCCACTATCCACCGAGGACGATTACAACGGTCTACGAAGACCCGAGCACCGAGCTCCACCAAGTACAATAACCTCTACCGAAGAGGTGTCTCCACAAGAACAAGAAGATCACAAGAACAAGAGTGATCACAACAAGATCACCAAACTCTTTTACAACACTCTCACTCTTTTTACAACTTCACTATAGAATGAGTAAGGGATTTTGGCTCTATGAAGTGTAGTGAGAAAAACTCAGTTGTAGAGATGATTTTTGCTAGGGAACACAACTGAAAACTAGCTCAAGAAAGAGTTGGAAATGGAGAGCTTAAACACTTTTCTTTTCTCTTTGAAAACTTTGAAAACTTGAGGATTTTTCTTTGTGTTTTGCAAGAAACTCTTCTCCACTATTTATAGAGAGAGAAACAAGTTAAAAATAATTTATTTTGACCTTATTTGCTCTGAAAAAGTTCTTGAAAACCCTGAAAAAGTCTGCCAAAAAGCAGTCCAAAAAACAGATTTCAGAATTGCACAAAAGAGGAAAGAGCCGTTGGGCTTTTGCAGGCTTGGCGGTCGACCGGGCCGGTCGACCGCCAGCTCAGCTGGCAAAGAGCCGTTGGCTCGGGTCTTCTGGCGGTCGACCCAGAAAACCCGAGAGCAACTGCTTACAGTCGGTCGACCCGGGCGGTCGACCGACAGACGTGCACAAATGTGCACGTCCTGGCACTGGCGCGCCGGTCGACCGGGCCGGTCGGCCGGTCTGCCTGAAACAGGAAAATCAGTATTTTTTCTGACTTAGAAAACTTTGTAAAATAGTTTTTGGTTTGAACAAACTTAAGTAACATGCTAGTAGGAGTATATAAACATGATCTAAACATGATATTTATTTTGTAAAACTTAGGGTCATGTAAATATCTACTAAGACATGAACCAAATTTAAAACATGAAAACTTAAATACAAGACTCGCATTTTAACAAAACTAAATTGTGTATGTGTATCCTAGAACCAATATCCAACACTCAAACTTTAACATTCTATTCTTACAATGATTCTAAAGACTTCAAGTTCTTCAAGAGGGCTTTCACCATATGATCTTCAAAACTTGATTCATGAGCCTAAATTGAGTTGACTTGAGTCCAAAGCACCTTCCTTTAGGGAAGAATCCTTCTAGTGAGTTAGAATCCTGAAACACACTTAACCAATAAATAATATTAGTACAAATAACTAATATGTTTTGTAATCATCAAAACACACTAAACAAGGGTGATTGTAACCTTGGGCCAACAATCTCCCCTTTTTGATGATGACAAAACATATACGTATTTTTAAACAAAAATGGAAGAAGAGCTTGGAAAGCTCCCCTCAAATAATGCTATGTATCAATAATGCTATGAAAAGCTATATACATAAGGCATTGAATTGAAAACACATAGTTTTGTTAAAAACTCAAAATACACAAACAAAACAATAAACACAAAACTCTTTTCTTTTTCTCCCCTTTTTGTCATACATCAAAAAGGGTTAAACAAAGCAAACAAAACATTTAAAAATTTATCTTTAAGAATCCATAATGCAAACATTTAACTCACCACAAATAAAGGAAAATCTAGCATAATCCAATGGTTTAGTAAAAATATCGGCAAGTTGAAAATCGGTAGAAACATAATCAATATCAATATCACCTTTCTCATAATGATCTCTAAGAAAGCGATACCTAATGTCAATGTGTTTGGTTTTACTATGTTGATTTGCATTCTTTGTCACGTGAATTGTACTAGTATTATCACAAAATATTTTAACATGATCAAAGTGTAAATCATAGTCGAGGAGAGTATGTTTCATCCAAAGAACTTGTGCACAACAAGCTCCGGCCGCAACATACTCCGCCTCGGCGGTGAAAGGGCTACCGAATTTTGCTTTTTGGAAGACCAAGATACAAGACAATTACCAAGGAATTGACATGTTCCACTTGTGCTCTTCCTATCTACCCTACAACCCGCATAGTCGGCATCCGAAAAACTCTTCATATCAAATAGTCCGGTTTTCAGATACCACAAACCCATTTCAATAGTGCCCTTAAAGTATTTAATAATGCGTTTTACCGCTACTAAATGAGACTCTTAGGACATGATTGAAAACGAGCACAAAGACAAACGGAAAACATGATATCCAGCCTACTAGCCGTCAATACAATAAACTACCTATCATGCTACGATAAACTTTAATGTCTACACTTTTACCTTGTTCATCCTTATCAAGCTTGGTAGTTGTTGCCATGGGAGTTTTGCTCACTTTAGCGCCTTCAAGTCCGAATCTCTTGAAGAGTTCCTTTGTGTACTTGGCTTGATTGATGAAGATCCCATCCTTCCTTTGCTTGATTTGGAGTCCAAGGAAATAGTTGAGCTCCCCCATCATAGACATTTCAAATTCATCCTTCATACATGATTCAAAAGCTTGGCAAAGAGATTCATTAGTAGAACCAAAAATAATATCATCTACATATATTTTCACAATAAGAATGTCATTTTCTACATGTTTTGTAAACAAAGTGGTGTCAATTTTACCTTTCTTAAAACCATTTGAAATCAAAAATGAAGAAAGTCTTTCATACCAAGCCCTAGGGGCTTGTTTTAAACCATAAAGAGCTTTATCTAATTTAAACACAAAATCCAGATGTGTAGGATCAACAAACCGGGGTTGTTCAACATACACCTCCTCTTCAATAAAACCATTTAGAAAAGCACTTTTAACATCCATTTGAAACAATTTAAAATCTTTATATGAGGCAAATGCTAGTGTCATCCGTATGGCTTCAAGCCGTGCTACGTGGTGCAAAGGTTTCTTCAAAATCGATTCTTCGATTTGAGTGTAACCTTGGGCAACTAACCTAGCTTTATTCCTAACAACGTTACCCGATTCATCCAACTTGTTCTTAAAGATCCACTTAGTACCAATTGTTGGTCTATCGTGGGGCCTAGGAACAAGGTGCCAAACTTGGTTGCGCTCAAATTGATTGAGTTCCTCTTGCATGGCTAGCAACCAATATGATCGGCCTCGGCTTCGAGGACGTTCTTGGGTTCAACATGGGAAATAAATGCATAATGTCCACAAAAATCATGAAGTTTAGAGCGAGTGGTTACCCCTTTGATACTTCACCTATGACGAGGTCCTTGGGATGATGAGGATTGTATCTCCAATCCTTTGGAAGTTATTGAGTAGGCTCAATTGATTGAATTTCATGTCCTTGAGCCTCTTCTACTTTAGCTTCACTTCCTTCATCATCCTTTGGCTTGTCTTCCATAGTAGGTGTATCCTCCAAGGTCACTTTCTCCAAGCCTTCATCCAAAGCATCTATTTCTACAACATTCTTACAAGTTAGATTCTTCAAACTTAACATGTATAGATTCCTCAATAGTCAAAGATGATTTATTGAAAATTTATAAGCTTTACTAGTATTAGAATAACCCACAAAAATTGCCTCATAAGCTTTAGCATCAAATTTTCCTAAATTATCTTTTGTATTTAAAACAAAACATTTGCATCCAAAATTTTGAAATATGAAACATTTGGTTTTCTAGAAAAGTACATTTCAAAAGAAGTCTTTGAAGTATTTTTACACAAGAAAACACGATTTGATATATAGCATGATGTATTTACGGCCTCGGCCCACAAATAATGTGGTAGACCATATTCACTTAGCATTGTCCTAACCATCTCTTATAAAGTTCGATTTTCCGTTCAACTACTCCATTTGTTGTGGAGTTCTAGACAAGAAAGTTCATGCTTAATTCCATGTTCTTCACAAAAAGTAGTAAAGGGTAGGTTAATGAATTCACCTCCTCTATCACTTCTTATTCTTAAAATTGAAACATCTTTTCCTTTTCAACTCTTTTCTTAAAAGATTGGAAATATGAAAGTGCTTGATTTTTGTGTTCAAGAAAGAAAACCCAAGTAAACCGTGAAAGTCATCAACCAAAACAAATGCAAATCTCCCACTTAGACTTTGGTTTGTGTAGGGCCAAAAAGATCCATATGAATTAGCTCCAAAGGACGTGATGTCATGATATCCTTAATTGATTTGAAAGAAGACTTTGTTTGTTCCCAAATTGACATGCGTCACAAACTCGGTCCTTTTCAAAACTCAAACAAGGAATACCTTTCACCATTTCCTTTGTGTTTAACCTAGAAATATGGTCAAAAGAAATATGCCCTAATCTTCTATGCCACAACCAAGAGTCATCATCGAGGGCTTTTAAACAAGTAATATTACAAGACATATTAGACATATCTATCATATAAACATTACTTTCACGAAAAACCGGAAAAACACACAAGTATTAGAAATTCTATCAATTACTTTACAAGCTACATTATCAAAAATTACATCAAAACCTTTATCACAAAGTTGACTAACACTCAAGAGGTATGCTTGAGGCCATCAACTAAAACTACATTCTCAATTAAAGGGGATGTGCGATTTTTACATTACCAATACCGATGATTTTACCCTTGGCATCATCTCCGAAGGTGACGGTGCCACCTTCATGGTATCTTGATAGGGTTGCAAAGTTATTGATATCCCAAGTCATGTGCCTTGAGCAACCACTATCAAGATACCACAATCCTCTACGTCGTTGGGCCTTGAAGGTACCTATATCATTTAACAAAGTTGTTGACTTTGGTATCCAAATTTTCTTGGGTCCTTAAAAGTTAGTGTTTCGAACCAAACATTATGAAAGATGCACTTAGTCTATCATAGCAAAAATTGGCTAAGTGCCCTTTCCGCCCACAATGTGAACAGAGAACACTCTTCCATACATGAATGCTTGATGTGTGTGTGAAGTGTGAGCATGCTTTGGGGGTTTGCCACGATGTAAAGATTGTGTGGTATGAACATGAGCATGAGCATGGTGAACATTTTCTTAGGGGCTTGTTTCTTAGGAAACATGGCCTCTAGTTTCTTCTTATCAAACTCACAATTTTTAAAACAATTCCCAATGAGTCTATTCTTTCTTTAAGCATAGTAATCTCATTAGAATCAATTTGTGGGGACTTGCCTTTACAAGAAATCTTATGCTTGTCAAATCTTTTGGGTGAAAACAAGAGTGGAAAGTAATTCATCTTTTTCTTTAGAAATAGTAAAGACTTGATGATTAAGAGATTCATTTTCCTTTTTCATTTTTAGATACTTTTTTAAGAGAGTCATAGTTATGTGAAAGTTCTACAAATGCTTCTCCTAATCATCCATGGAAAGTTCATCATTAGGAGAAGTGGAAGGGGTTACCTTGCTTGTGCTTTCATTGGCCATGAAGCACATGTTGGCGGTATCAATCTCCTCCTCAGATTCGCTCTCGGAATCCCATGTAACCTTCATTGCTTTCTTATTGTAGGGCTTCTTTGAGGTGGAGGGCTTACTTTATTCGGGCACTCCGCAACAATGTGGTCCCGGTCTTTGGCAATAAAGTAAATGATCTTTCTTTTTCTTTACCTCCTTGCCATCTCTTCCTTCCTTGAAATTTAGCCTTGTTGTACATCCTCCGGATGTTCTTCACAAGAAGTGAGAGCTCTTCGTCATCTTCTTCTTCATCGTCTTCGTCGGAGTGTGTGGATTGGCTTTTGAAGGCTATAGTCTTTTTCTTGGAAGGAGCCATATCTTCCCTTGCCTTTCTTCCATCTCATAGGTTTGAGGTTCCCAATGAGACCAATAAGTTCCATCTCCTCCTTGTCATTGAGTTCCTTCAAGGGTTGTTGCTTTTACTTCCATGAAGGAGGAAGAGCCCGGATGATCTTTCTAACTCTTTGATCGTTGTCGATAGCATCACTAGAGAAGAAAGTTCATTAGTGATCTTTGTAAATCTTATAACCATATCATCTATGGTTTCATTTTCTTGCATGCAAGAATTCTCATATTGGGACCGAAGAAGGTCAATCTTAGCCCTCTTCACTTGTGAGGTCCCTTCATGTGTAACTAACAAATGTGTCCAAATTTCATATGCGGACCTGCAATGAATAACTCTAGCTATGTCATCATCATTAAGGGCTTGAAGTAGTGCATAATGAGCCCTAGCATTGGCATCAAATTCCTTAGTCTCAATTCGGACCAAGTGGATTCATCACCGGGGGGTGCACTAAAGGGTTTGGTCACGGCCTTTGCAACTCGACTACCTAGAGATTGCAAGGAAACGGTCATCTTAACTTTCCATATGGGAAAGTTAAGTCATCAAACTTAGGGGGTGTTAATACCATCGGCCATCTTTACTAAGTGAGAATGAATGAAATGATTAGCAATATTAGGATCTCTCTAGGGTGTTAAGCCAAGAGCCTAGTAACCAAGCTCGGATACCAATTGAAAAAACACCTAGAGCGGGAGGTGAATAGGTGTAATTGCTAATCTAACAATTTTTAAAACTAAGATGGATGAATGATGCAACGATCTCTCAAAACAAGACTAAGAGCCGAATACCCCGTGAGAGGTCTGAACTCCTTCCTCCCAATTCCCTTTGAATGGGTTAGAGGTGCGCAATGCAACCTTGTTGTATGAGAATTAATCGAACAAAGGATGAATAATATGCAATGATGAGATGCACACAAGATATCACAAGTATTACAAACTTGAAGTAATAGCACAAGGAAAGAAACAAGATCACAAGCAAGTAATTAAAAGCAATAGAGTGCAATAGAAATTAAAAGCAAAATAGAGAGCAAGACCAAAAGACAATCGCAAACACAAGTATTTGTTTCGAGGTTCGAGCCACCGCTCTACTCTCCGCCTTCACCTCCGTGAAGGGTTTCCACTATCCACCGAGGACGATTACAACGGTCTACCGAAGACCTGAGCACGAGCTCCACCAAGTACAATAACCTCTACCGAAGAGGTGTCTCCACAAGAACAAGAAGATCACAAAGAACAAGAGCGATCACAACAAGATCACCAAACTCTTTTACAACACTCTCACTCTTTTTACAACTTCACTATAGAATGAGTAAGGGATTTTTGGCTCTATGAAGTGTAGTGAGAAAAACTCAGTTGTAGAGATGATTTTTGCTAGGGAACACAACTGAAAACTAGCTCAAGAAAGAGTTGAAAATGGAGAGCTTAAACACTTTCTTTTCTCTTTGAAAACTTTGAAAACTTGAGGATTTTTCTTTGTGTTTTGCAAGAAACTCTTCTCAACTATTTAGGGAGAGAAACAAGTTAAAAACAATTATTTTGACCTTATTTGCTCTGAAAAAGTTTGAAAAACCCTGAAAAAGTCTGCCAAAAAGCAGTCCAAAAAACAGATTTCAGAATTGCACAAAAGAGGAAAGAGCCGTTGGGCTTTTGCAGGCTTGGCGGTCGACCGGGCGGTCGACCGCCAGCTCAGCTGGCAAAGAGCCGTTGGCTCGGGTCTTCTGGCGGTCGACCCAGAAAACCCGAGAGCAACTGCTTACAGTCGGTCGACCCGGGCGGTCGACCGACAGACGTGCACAAATGTGCACGTCCTGGCACTGGCGCCGGTCGACCGGGCCGGTCGGCGGTCTGCCTGAAACAGGAAAATCAGTATTTTCTGACTTAGAAAACTTTGTAAAATAGTTTTGGGTTGAACAAACTTAAGTAACATGCTAGTAGGAGTATATAAACATGATCTAAACATGATATTATTTTATAAAACTTAGGGTCATGTAAATATCTACTAAGACTGAAACCAAATTTAAAACATGAAAACTTAAATACAAGACTCACATTTTAACAAAACCAAATTGTGTATGTGTATCCTAGAGCCAATATCCAACACTCAAACTTTAACATTCTATTCTTACAATGATTCTAAAGACTTCAATTTCTTCAAGAGGGCTTTCACCATATGATCTTCAAAACTTGATTCTTGAGCCCAATTGAGTTGACTTGAGTCCAAAGCACCTCCTTTAGAGAAGAATCCTTCTAGTTGAGTTAGAATCCTGAAACACACTTAACCAATAAACAATATTAGTACAAATAACTAATATGTTTTGTAATCATCAAAACACACTAAACAAGGGTGATTGTAACCTTGGGCCAACATATAGGATTTGATGGAGATTGAGTTGTTAGGATTGAGATGGGTGGTTGAGATTAGGATTTGGTTTGGGATTTGATAAGGTGGTTAGGATTTGATAGTTTAGATTGGATTTAGGTTGTTGGGATTTAGATATGGAGATAATAGGTTAATGGTTTCGGGTAACGGGTTTGCTAATGGGTTGGGGGTTGGATCCAAATGAGTAAATGGGTATGGGATACAAGAGTAATGGGATATGAATTGAATTTGGGTATGGATATTGGATCAGATAGGGGTCAAGGGTTTGGATCATGACATGGGGATAAAAGAGGATACGGGTAATGGAGTTGGGGTATGGATTAGATAACGGGTATAGGGGATAAGGCATGAATAAAAATCAAGGGAAAGAAAATATTACAAATACCACTACAACATAATAATCCAATATTAATAAGACCAATTTTAATCATATTATTAGTAACATCAATATAAATAACTTTACAAATAATCATAATAATGAATAGTAATATTAAACACTAATGATAATAACTAAATAATACTAATAATAATTAGAATAAATATAGCAATAGTACTAAAGATAATTAACAACATCACTAACAATACTAATATTTAAAATAAATAAAATAATGGTAGCACTAATAATAATAATCAATAAAAATATTAGGAACATTATTAATATAAAAAATACTAACAATATTAATAATATAATCACAAGAAAGAAATTAATAAATTAAGTTGATAAAAAAAATTAATTTGTAAATTAAAATAAATACTTCAGGAAAATAAAAATACAGTATTACTAATTATGGGTATTACAGTTAAAATAAGAAACAAAGGTAACTGGCTAAAGGAAATATAACAAAAGAAGAATAATTCAAAGCCTCGCAAGGTGATTCCTCCAACTATATGTGAAAAAAAGCCCAATGAGATACTTCTGATGCTGAAATCTTTTTTTATTAAAGATTTTTGAGTTGCGCTCAGTCAAATAAAGAAACGATGGCTTAGACACAGATATCCCATTCTTCTGAATGGCAACAGGAATGCACAAACTCCTCCAGACCTCCCACATTTGGCTGGTGAGAGATGTAGGTCATGATGGAATTTTAGACCAATCACGATAGGATCCCAAATTTGCAAGGAAAAATGGAGGATGGGAAGATGTGGGTGAATGAATCTAGACAATTTACGCAAAAAACACAAGGCAATAGCGGTCTAATGTGATGTCGGTGCAGATAGATTCTAGTAGACAATCTACCGCGGCCAGCCAGCCAAATGGTGATATTTACTTTGAGTGGGGTCACCGCCTTCCATAATATCTTTCGCCGCTTTGTCCGATGGTTATGGAGGTTGCAATAAATAATTCTGAGAACTAAAAGTGAAAGTAGCGAAGGAACTCACATTCAATATCGCCAGGTTCAGAGCGTCGGGAATGTGTGAAGATGAAGTGTGACAGGCAAAGCAGTCAACATCTGGATCCATGTCGGGGAGAGAGAGTAATATCCATGTTTAATAACATAAAATTAATATTAAATAATAATCTCAATAAATAAATTTTATATAATAAAAAAAAAAATGAAATCAAAGCTCAGCCCAAAATTTCTTCTCATTTCCTTTGTCTCTTCTAATCATTTCAGCCTAAAGCCCATTTTCATTTCCCTTTCATTTCATTTTAACACGACGAGCCCACAAGCCAGCTGTATAAAAACAAAATAAAAGAAAGAACAAAATATGTCTTTGCTAGGAATTGAACCCAAGTTCCAAACGCCACAGCCGACGCTCTAAACAATATGCTACATTGGTTTATGAGTAAAGATCATATTATATTTAAATACTGAAACTAATTCAAATTCATGTAGTTTTCTCACTGATCGAGCAAGTATTCGACCACTTAAAACATCAATAAACCGCTTGTAACTGACTCACGCATAATCTCTCACGTTAAATAACGGCCAAAAATTATTGAGAATTTCGAGTTTAAATGAGGTTCATTTCATTTTTGCAAAACCTAGGAACAAATCTATTTTTTCCACTCTCTTAAACTCTCCTCTCATTTCCTCTTCTCGAACCCACTTTAGACGAGACACCTATGTGCTAGACGTGAGAGGAGTTCAGACGGAAGGAAGGGAAGCGATTTTTTGGTGAGTGAATTCAAATTTTACAATTTTTAGTTCATTGTGCATTTCCTCGAACACCTTGTGCACGTTAACTTTTTCACAAATTTTATCACCAAAACTCCACCCAAATAACTAATAAAAATTACGGAAAAATAATACCATGTCTCTAGAAATTATGTGATTTTATAGAATTTTTTAGAAATTTTTATGATGAAAAATCACCAAAACCTGAAATGCTGCTTTCGGCCAATTGGTCGAGGCTGGCTATGGCCAGCATGCTCCTTGCTGAGACTTGCTCAGCCAACAAGATGTTGGCAAATTTTAACATTATTTTCTAAACATGCAAAAACAAAACTTTATGTAAAATAAATGAATTAAATTCTAACATGCTACTATTAATTAAAAAAGTAAGGAAACAATAAATCTAAAACAATAAATCTATTGTTGGAAAAATATGTACTATTTCCTTTTTGATTAAAACATGCAATTCAAAATTTAACATGCACAAAATAAATAAACTTATAGCAAAACTAGCATGCAATAGTAGAAATCAAAGCACAAAAATAATAGGGGCTGAGAAATGCAGAGTAGTCGCGATGTCGCCGTCCTAAAGGATCAAAAGCTGTCCCAATCGTTCGGACATTGAACAAGTAGTCGTTCTCTAGCGGTAAAAGACCTCCTAACCACCAGCACCTACCCTAGGACAGTAGACCAGGCCTCTGCTCAGACGGAAATGAGTGCCCAGAAAATAAAAAATAAAGTACAAGTTTTTTTAACACTGAAGCCATTCTCACGAAAAGTAGGTTTAGGTTTTCAGAGGGGAAGAGAAGAATGAATGTTGTATGTTTTGAGAAGTGAGCTGGAAAGCTCTATTTATAGCCTTAGAGCCTCCAATTGTTATAACAAACTCCATCAAAAAATTCGAGCAGTTGAGAGATATGCTCAACTGACTTGGTTCTGAGACTTGGTATTTATTTGACTTGATCAAAATAACTTAAATGAAAGCTTTTTTATTTGATTTAATTTAAAAAAATCCAGCAGTCCCCATAAAAGCTTGAGTTTTAGAGAAGACAGAATAAAACAAGACGATGTAAACAAATCAGAAAACATAAAATACGAATAAGGTTAGGCAACCTCATACTGTGAATTCGGGTTATATAACTTGCGGCGATGATTTACCCTTAATGAATTTATCGTCCCGAGAGACAATGGACTACGCTTTGAATTAGGCTCTTAATAAAATATTAATGGAAGACACACACACACACAACACACACACACACACACACACAGAGTAAGTCCTCATTATTGAGCGAGTGAGTTGCGCGTTAATGGTCATGCTCACAGTAACCGACTCATGAGAGCTTTTAGGGGTCAACCCTGCCCCCTTAACTGTGGGCCATCACGGTTTCTCTCACGTAGACAAGTCCTTCATGGGTACTATAGCGGATTTATACCCTCCATGAAAACCACCTAGAGGGGGAGGGGGGGTGAATAAGTGATTTGGCTAATCTAAAACTAAATGCACTTAAATGCGGAAGCTTAAAAACAATTGTAACACACTTAATACAACAAAAGTGTAGCCGAATTCCCCGTGAAGGGCTCTAGACTAACTCCTCTTGATTCCCTAGATATGAGTTGAGGTGCTATATGAAGCTCTTATGGTTAAGTACAAGTGAGGCACACACAAACAACCAAGCATATAAGAGATATAACAATATGAAATATGCAAGGCACAAAATACAAGCAATATGAATGATATGAATGGAGAATGATGCTTTGCATAAATAAGAGAGAGGGAGTTTAGAGATAATGGATCAAACGCAAACATAATGATATGTTCCGAGGCGAGCCCTAACTCTACGTCCCCGCCTTCACGAGAAGGATTTCTAATCCACTATACTCTACGAGGGAACTCCACCGAGGAGGATTTGTTACAACACAAGGAGTACCGAACTCCTCTCTCAAACACCGCCTCACAACCGAGGGTAGGCCCTAGCCAAACAACCACAACACCTCTACCGAAGAGGGTTACAAACCAAACTCCACCTCTCACTAGAGGGAGCAAACCAATCACCCGATCAACCTCTACAAAGAGGGATACAACAAAATCAAGGGTGTTAACAACTTGGTGGTTCTTTCAACCACAAACCACTCTCTCTTTTCACTAAACAAAAGATCCTATAGAATAGGATAGATGATAAGCTCAAGTGTGAAAATCAAGTGTTTTGGAAATCAAATAATAGAAAAATCCTTGGGAAAACACTTGCAATATGATAGAAATGAAGATCTAAAGCAATTTCCCAAAAACTATTTTTCTTTGAATTTTCAAACCCTTGAAAACAAATAGATGAATCTTTTGGCACTTAAAAACACTTTGAAAACTTCTTTTAAAACCAGAGAGTAGGAATTTTGCTCTTAGAAAACTTAGCCAAAATCCAAATGAATGGGGTTTATATAGGCCAAAACAGAAAATAGCCGTTAGGCTGATGTGGCAGCCTGACAGGTCTGGCGATCGGCCGCCCGGTCGACCGCCAACGGTCATAAATGTGACCGTTGGGCAAACCTGGTCACCGCCTGGTCGACCCAAACAAACAGAGAGCTCTGCTCTCAGATCCGGTCGACTGCTAGGTCGACGGCCCTGTGCCAGCCAGACGTGCACAAGTCTGTGCACGTCGGTCGACCTAAGGGTCGACCGGCCCATGGTACGGTCGACCGTTCCGGTCGACCGACCTGGCTGTCAGTCACAGAACAGGGTCAGAAAAACATGTTAAAATATTTTTGAAAAATCTTTTATCTTTTCTGAAAATTTCTATAAAACTTGTTTTAACATTTAATATTGAACCACAAACAAGTGATAAAAATTTCAAGAATATATCAATCATATCAATTCATTTTTGAGTCCTGCAAATTTTATCAAAACCAAACCTGTATTTTATCAAACTTAGATTTTTTCCAAAACATGAATAGGATAGTCAAATAAGTTTGTATAAGAAGTTAAGCATGTATGTATATCTAGAACATATCTAATATACATAAGAACTATTTAAACTTGTTTTGATCTACTATCATGAAAACCAAATCTAAAACATAAAAACTTGTGTGTGTTTGTGCACTTGAGCATATCAACTATTCTTATCTTTACACATGGATCTAAAACACACTAAACTAAACTAGGAAACCTAAGTCTTCTTGATGATCTTCCATCTTCAAGCGACTCGATCCCAAACGTGATCCACCGAGTGCAAAGGTATGAATTATGCTCAGGCACCGGAATCACCATGAAAAGCTTCTAAACTCCTTTGTTGAGCTAATCACCAACTAATATTGGTAAATGATCTGAGACTAGAAACACAAGATTATTAGTAAACATAACTACATGAGTTAATCATCATCAAAACTAGAGAGGAAGGCTCTGGGGCCAACACTCCACCCTAATGCGTTGGACTTATTAAGAGTTAAACTCAGCCTTTACGTGCTGTATCATAAGAGTATCATCACCATAGAGGACAGTAGCTACAATGCTACATATAGGATATAAACATATTCTGTCGAGACTCCACACGTGTATCACCAGTCCAACTTGTTTCTGCTACATTGAACCTCTTTCATGGAAACCAGCTCCTGATCAAGTAGGTGGATTTTTGCTGTCGGTGAACTCTAGTATGGGCTTAACCCCATCTCCCTAGATGAAATCTGGGACCACGCTCCTAGAAGACCTTTAGCCAGAATGATATGTTGTTCAGGTCAAACAATAGCTTAACAAACTTTATCCCTCAAGTGGTGACAGTCATATTTCTTCATGGCTTAGAGTCCGAAGATGCATATTTCTTCATAGAGAATTTGAGAAAATTATGTTTAATGATGAAAACCCACCTTGTAGACGATGCTATTAGGTGAGATCTGTCCCATTTTCTCTTAAGGACTTAACCAAAAATGGCTGCACAGCTTAGCGACAAGTTCCAGCACATTGTGGGATGATTTCATTAAGGTCTTTTGAAGAAATTCTATCCAATTCATAAGATCATTCTCATTAGGACGAATATCATACAGCTCAAGTAAGAAGCTAGTGAATCGTTTTGGAGGTACTTTGAACGCTTCAAAGACTCCTATCTACTGTCCTCATCATGGCATAGAGAAGTAGCGCTAATGCTAAATTCTCTATGACGATTTAGACTACAAGAACAAAAAATCTTAGAGACCATGTGTCGAGGAGATTTTGCAAAAGGATGAAAAAACCAAGGGTGGGATTTATTGAAGATCTAGCCGAAAAAAATTTTCAACGGGAAACAACTCTTGAAAATTCTAAGAACACAAATCCTATCTCTTCAAAAGGAGGTCTCCATTCAATAAAATCATGTATAGCTACCGAGGCTAAAATTCTAGGCTAATAGAAGAATGAAGCTCTAGAAACTAAGGAGCCAGTTTAAGTCACTCAAGTGAGCCCAAATAATTTCAACTTTAGACCGTAATTACTATCAAGTCATGAACCATGTGTTGGAGGAGTGTTCAGTTTTCAATGCTCATGAATGCGCCTTTTCAAGGCCCCATAGCAATTCTTATGCTCAAACGTACAATCCTAGCCAAAGAAATCCCCGAATTTCTCATGGAGCCAAAACAACAATGACTACTCAAGGCCAAATCACTCCAACACTCCAATCATAATCACAATTCTCCTATCATCAACCCAATTTCCATCACAATTCTTCCAATCATCAATCTAATTTTTTCAATTATCAACAAACTTTCTAACCATTCTCCACAATCTTCTTTCCAAAGTCTCCACTTAAGAAAAGAATAACTGATTTTGAGAAGACTATGAAAAGGTATGAGCAACCAAGAGTCCCTCATACAAATAATGCAAAACAATAATATACAAGCCATAACAAGGTCAGAGGTTCAAATGAGTCAATTAACTAATTCACAAAGTGAGCAGGCCCCAGGGTACTTTGCCTAGTCAACTATTAGCGAACCCAAGAAATTCCACCAAGTTCATTTGGCTAAGAATCAACAGTTTAGTCAATGCAATGTTGTTCTAAATTAAGGTCGAAAAAGAAAGTTGATAATCATGTGACAATACCATCCAATCCCATTCAGCACAACAACCACAAGTCAAACTCATTTAGTTCCAATCATCCACATTGTTAGGAAATATATTGCAATTATTACTGCATTCCTACATTTATTCTGTAATAATTCCTACAACTCACATGTCTTATGTCTAAATTCATGTAGGATATGGTAGAAAGAAGATAAGGATAAATCTTAGCCAATTAAATTAGATTCTTGAGAGGATTTAAATCATCAACTGATGATAAAGCAAATCAA